>SNQJ01S0026045.1:56985-67715 GCA_010110895.2 Picea sitchensis
GGAATGAGTGATAAACAGAGCGCAGAGATCTGCAGCTCAGAAACAGGCATGCAATCAACGACCCAAAATGAATTTCAGACCCCCCTGGATGATCTGCTTTTAACCAAAGGGGGGGGGGGTCCAGAATGGAATCTTCCCTCTGGCGGGCACCTCTTTGTACGTGGAATCATTTTAGTGGCCCTGTGTTCCATCACTGACTGTTGTCTGGCTTACCATCGTCACCATCGGACGTCACCTTCCACTTTCCCGAGTTAGTCACGTCCCATAACTGCTGTCAGTCCCTACCCCCTTTCGCTTGTGGCAAGCCCCTTATTATAACTTTTACCTCCAATCGATAGCCTC
Source organism: Picea sitchensis (assembly GCA_010110895.2). Lineage (NCBI taxonomy): Eukaryota > Viridiplantae > Streptophyta > Pinopsida > Pinales > Pinaceae > Picea > Picea sitchensis. Next base: position 57,328 of record SNQJ01S0026045.1, read on the forward strand.
GACATCACCCATCCGTATCCCTCAACCACCGTCACTTGCCATCTCATCCTCAAGTGATCCGTTGGCCATTTATTACTGGATAACCTATCCGTTATCCAGCTGACCTGTCTCCCGCACCCAACCGACCCCCGTTTAAATAAAACTATTGTTATTCCTCTTGCTTTCACTATTCACCCATTGCACCAGAGAAATTCACCGCCTACTCCACAATTACTTTCCGTTGTCCTCATCCATAGTCAGTCGCCCCGCTAACATTGTGTTTTATTGCAGGTATTGTTGCAGAGATGGCGACAAAATCCAAACAAACAGAAGGAGAGGAGAATCTATTTCTTCCACCTCCTGTCGACCTGGACAACATCCCAATGGTCGACAAAGACCAATTAATCGCAGATACCAAATGTGATTTCAATTTCTCAAACCTCCAGTAGTGGCTCAGGGAAGTTTTTTTGGACCAGAGTGATGAAATTGGACTCTGGGAATCCAATTTACCCCTCTACCTCTTTCCCCAAATCCACCATTTTCCCTAGTTCGCTCTTAAGTGTCAAGCCCACTATATCCCAAAACAAAGAGTCGTCATCTCCTCATCCAGAGAAATCCTGTTTCTCATCACGCTCAAATCCATAGACCAGATGATGCAAATCCCTCGAGCCGACTCTATGTCTCCCTTCAACTTAGAAATTCTCACTGAATTGTACCAGAAAATGACCTTCCCCCAAAGAGATCAAATATTCGAGCTTTTCCTTCCCCCATCCGCTCAATTTTCTTCCACAAATCCTCCTTACATGTCTTCCATGTTCTCCACTAAGGGAAACCAGGTCATCTCATCCCTTTGTGCTTTGTTAGGATATTATTCTGATCAGTGGGTAGACGAACCCATTCTGGGTTTTCTATCCATTTTCTCTACTGATGAAAATCCCACCACCCAGTTTGATTTCAGCACATTCTTGGCGGACAATATTCATGAACAGTTCATGAATTTCGGCACAGAAGGCATGTTCAGATACTCATCAGTACTACCATACTTGTTCGTCTTCTTCCAGGCAGATAAGTTTGGCTTTTCCATGCAGAAGATGGATGGAGATGGTAGACCTCAGGTCGTCACAGCGTGGACCTCCTTGCTCAAACACAACTCCATAGAGTACATCTTCAAGGAGTTCATCGATCAGTTATACCACCTCGTGGTCAGTATGCTAGGCAGCAGGCCCGAGCCTCAGATAAACGATGAATTCCATAGGATCCTGCACCTCTCGGATAACACAAAGACAAGTGATTGGTATTTATACCATGATTACACCGAGATCAGAGTATACAGGTGCGAGTTGGCACCGTATAAGCTGCCCAAGTATCTTCCTGTCGGGTTTTTTTCTTTGGAATACATAAGGCAGATTATAAATTCCGATGACATCCACTTTGTGTCATTGAAGAAAAAGTAACAGCTTAGAATCAAGGGGCAGATTGGCTCTTTCATCTGCAACAATCGTGGCACCGAGCAAGAAGTAGACATAATGCTGAGGGAGATGAAGTTCACCATGATTTTCCCATGGCATTATGATACATGTGGGATCATCTCAGAGATGAGGGTGAAGAAAAAAAATATCCCTTATGTTCATATGTCGAGGCCCGAAGTTGAGAAGTATGCAAATCAGACAACCTGGGAGCCTGACACATAGATCAAAGTAGAACAGCAGTATCCCCTGACCACTGTGTCACAAACGACTACTCCACAGGTTCCTAAAGAGAAGAGGCCGAGGCAGGATTTATCTCCACCTGTCACTGAGGTATCTTTCGAGGAATTCTAGCTGTATACTAAGAGGCCTAAGACTTCGTTAGTCCCTAGCCCGACTGGGGAAAAAGAAGCCACGTCTACCATAGTGACCAAGTCTGTTATTCCACCCTTCGATTCAAGCCTCCATAAGGTCATTACCCCAGCATTGCCGAAGAAATCCACAGACTCCCCATTGGACACTCAGCCAGGCAAGGTAGGACCCAAGCTGAGCATTTTTGAAAAGTATGCGCTGATCAAGAAAAAGAACCAGTCCCTTACCAGCAGTACTTGTGCTCAGTTTTTGAAGCATACGTCGACTGCACAGCATAGGCTACTGTCTGCATTTGACACAAAAAAGGGCAGAATGCACATGGCCTTCCTCCAGGCACAGGTACCAGACCCCAAGACGATCACTGATTATAAAAGGGCCACCTTCGAATTCCAGATGAAGTACGTGCATCTGGCCGATCAAATGGATCTGCACAAGTAGACAAGGGAAATGGTCTTCTACACACTGGCACATGCTTCTACTGCTACTTCAAAATTAAAGGTGTCCCTGAACAATGTTCAGACATAGCTCAAGATGGAGAAGATTTCAGCCTTTGCAAAAGACAATAGGATCAAAACTTTAGAGGAGCTGGTCCTCAAGATTTGTTATGATCCTTTGAATGTCAAAGCAACAGAGGAAATGATAAAGAAGAAAAATGCTGACATAGCCTCCTTGAGAAAACAACTAAAACTCCCGCCCACAGAGGATTCACAGGCGAAGGAGATAGCAGAGAAAGCAGGAGAGAAAGATGAGATGCTAAGGTTGCTCATGGAGCAGAATGCACAGCTTAAAGAAATGGAAGCTGAGATGGAAAAGTTGTTAAAAGAAAAAGAGCAATTGAAGCCAATGGAAGTCATTCCATTGAGTGCCATCCCAATTTCAGGAGCAAGCAGAGCATCAGTGACAGAAGTCCCATCCGCGACTCCATTGACATCACAAGAGAAGACAACCGACCTGGCTAAATCCATGGAAAAGATGAACCTACAGGAGACAGAGATCAACAGGCTTAAAAAGGAAGTTGAAAACCTTCAGGAACTCAAAATTTCCTTCCAAACTAGCCTCTCCAAGGAAAAACAGATGACAGAGCAGCTCAAGAAGGAGTTACAACAGCTCGGGAAGTAAACAGTGGGAGGAAAGACTTTGGCCGAGGTTAAATAGAATGTATGGACAGACATCACTAAGTCCATGAATGAAATATGGCCAATGATCCAGATCAGGTTCGAGCATAATGAGTTGGTGCTAAGAAGCAAACAAGCGATTAAAAATATCATAGTAGAATTGGGAGACATGCCAGCACAGGCAAACGAGATCATCAAGTTCCTCAATTCTAAGACCAAGGAAGAGCTGGAAGAACTGAAGATTGAAGAAAGAACAGAGACCATCCTTGAGGTCAAAAGAGTTTTGACCAAGAGAGGATTAATGCTTCAGCTAGAAGAAAAGGTTCAAGCCATGGACCTAGGGGTACAAAGATTCTTTAGCAAGATTGAAGCTCTTCAGAAGAAAGGTCTTCCTGGTCTGAAGGTAATCAATGATAAATTGATGACTCTTCCAGAATACAAGAAGAGATTAGCCGAAGTGGCTAAGTACAGTTCAAAGTTTGCAGGCATACAAGGGAGCATCACCAACAAGGCATTCCTGGATGCCCTTCAGTGGGACATCAACATCCAACATGAGATTCGATACATATTCCTGACCAAGCCTACATTCGCCAAGTATACAGAAATGGACAAAGTGTATCGAAGACTGCTCAAAGTCAACGTGCCCAGTCATCTCAGATGGGGGAAGCTTTGTGATCTGATCGATTAGCAGATGAGCTATCCTGGTCCAGTCAGTTGTCCAGTCAGATGAAGTCATGTAGAAGCTTCATCAACGACCCACCCAGAAATCAGTGTACAGTTACAACACATCATCAAGCAGTTCCTAGATTTAGGAATTTTTTTAAGTTAGTTAGGCTAAAAATAGATTTAGCACGTCCTGGTCATTAATGACAGGATCTTTGTAATTTGAGTTATAAATACTTCACCTTTTAAAGTATTGAGGGTTGTTGATCTTCACACCCTGATGCTATCAGACTGTAATCTTTTTGAAGAGATCTTCCATTAATAAAAAGGAGGCACTTTATAGGATTCTTGCGTGTATTCACTGGTGATGTTTTTCTCTCTAAGTTGAATGTATTTCTCGCTTTGTTATCAAACTGTTTTCTACATCTAATCTTTAAGAGTAACGAATGTTGCAGGATTTATCTCGTATACCCTATTTCTAACTCGAAAGATTTTTAGTGTTTATCTTCTGGTGTTTTCAATAAAGAAATTCTTAACTACTTCTTTGTTGAAATTATCTTTCTCATCTTTTCTTCTGTTCATCATTTAAGCTACTCAAAGATCCAGTGATTATATTATCTCKCCCTGTGAAAGTTTTTCCTTTTACTTTTCTGGTTTGTATTTCATATTTTATTAAACATAGACCCCATAGCYYAATGKATGTGTAGACTGTCTCAACMAATTCGAWAAAACACTTTGACAATGAAAGCCGACCTATTTCTTTACCTAGCCTAATATTTGAAATTTGAAACATAGCTAAATCTAATAGAGAGATCCCTCTATGAAGTTGGAAGGGCTAGATCCCAGCTTCAAAAGTGGTTGGATAAAGTTACCTTAGTAGATTTCTTCTGCTATCAACCTCTAGGAAAATTAACAAGTGCTAACACAACTATCGTTCCACCTAAAAAGTGTCACAAGGTAGTATCTCATACTACAAAATTCATCTTCTTCACACTCTGTTCAAAAGGGGAACAAAAGGACACTACAACCACTACAGCCTCGCCCCCTACACCTTCTATCCAACAAAAGTAGGTCGACAAGGTTGCATCAACGTGCAAATATTCCTTCTGAACACCTTCCTCTCATGTAGCTTGACTTGTTGAACAGCCTCAGCTTCAACAGGTTCATGACATACTTCCACAAGCTAAGCAGCGCGACATCTCCAACAATACAAGCAGCTCACCAAGATGCAGATTCAACAAACGTGTTTCCCTTTCCCCTGGGAACTCAATGCAATGGAGACGATTTCTTCCTAAGGAGGGAGGATTGATCCAGGTGGATGTCAGTGGCCACCCACCTTTTGTGACTGGCTCAGAACAATCTTCTGGCAATTTTGGCAATTTACTATTTTTAGCAGTTTTTAACATCTGGGGCCATTTTGAGGGCCCAAATGAAGGTTTTTCGAGATTTAGGTTCTTAATTATAGTAAAATGAATTACTAATACCCCAAAATGGATCTCCTCGATGATACCTTTCCAACGAGCTATCATACGCCTAAAATAGAGATCGTATGCAAAAGTTATGACCCCGGGAAGTTGATGTACTAACTTACCCAAACGGGGGCCACATGACTTTTGGCACTTCATCTCCTAGGGTTAGGTTTTTGGATGTCTAGGGTTTTTGGCATTCCTGTTTATTGTAAAAATGGATTCAGAGCATCATTGTAATCATCTTCTTGTGAATGTGAGTATCCATCACATATCTTCTCAAAGATAAGTTGCCACCATTCTATCGAGTGTTTCACTCTATATTTTACAGTCTATGTACATTTATTTCATTAATAGAAATCGTGTATTACTGTATATCTGTGTTTATGGTTGCATCTCTGATATTTTTTTGTTATATTATTGAATATCTGCAATATCTCTGTGCATTTCTTTATTATATCTCTGATTTCATTTTGTGCCGAAAATAATTTAGATCACACAACCTCAATACATTGTCGCGCAGTATAATCAGGCACTTTAGTATAATGCACCGAGAGGATATAGAGTAGGCTACAGAGGTCGATGATGAGCAAGAGGAGGTTTTGAATGAGGTAGAGGACCAGTGGTGTGTCACAATTTTCAACAACAAGGACATTATGCAAGAGAATGTCCACTTCCACCAACAACTTGTATGTATTGTCGCGCATTGGTCCACAATACAGAATAATGTCCGACACTACTAGTAAATATCCAGGATAAGAGGAACCAGAACAACCGGAATTTTCAGTGGATTTCCACCGAAGCAAGGGATGAAGGATGGAACATTAATATAGTTACTCATGGAGGAGATAAAACAGGGGATGATGTTGTTCTACAAGAGCCAGCACAAAATCAATGGGTGAAAAAGAACACCGAACCAAGAAAGCAATTCGATGCGCAAAAGGAAAATGAGCTATTTAAGCAAGCCTGACAAGAATTCCAAAAGGAAGATATTGCGATGACTTCAATTGCGCAACAACGTAAGGAAGCACTAGAATATGAAATGCCTCTATTATTGGATCATACCAGCGAAATACATTCCATGGTACAAGTAAGTACAATCAAAGTATTTTTAAAATCATGTGTAAAGGTATTAAGTGATCCACCATCTGTGAAAATATTGCAAAATATACTAGAAAAATGTAGCATCGAGACAGAAGGAAAACTAGAACCAAAAAAAGTTAATCACCTACACATAAGAAGAAGAACAAGTAGAGATTTTAGAACGAATGCGAACATAGGATATTTCAATATGGGAGACATCATACTGGATCTAGGATCGAAAGTTAATGTATTACCAAAGAAGACATGGCAATGCATGGCAGAGCCCACATTAGGCTATTCACCTGTTCAATTGAAACTGGAAAACCAACACAAAGTCCTACCAATAGGTAGGCTGAAAGGAGTGACAGTAGACCTATATGGAGTGTGCACTAAAGAATATTTTGAAGTCACTGAAATAGTGGATGGCACAACACCTTACCCAACGTTGCTTCGTCTGGATTGGACATTTTAAAACCAGGCCATAATCAACTTAAAGACCAGGAAAATGACATTTGATTCAAGAGAATATAGGGTCATCATGCCATTATATCCGTCGGAAGGGGAGAGGTTTATAGAACCTACTTTCCTAGACTTAGAGGAAATTAGTCAGTTGTACAGAACAACTGCGCGCGATGATGATTACCTGAACCCAACTGCATATAGTATACTCAGTTGGAAGAGCATCACCTCATGTGAAATAGAATCAGATATCAGTTTAGAGAACTGGAAACAAAGTCTACACGAAGTATCCACGAGAAGATGTGTAAGAATAGACCACGCAGTAAGATGGGTAGGCACAAAAATCAGAGAACCACCCAGTTTCCACAGAATCAACGATTTGGAAAAATTCTTAGCACAGTACGAAGATGAAGTCTTATAGAACCAGATATTGTTATCACTTGATCTAGCACTCAAGATCACACCTGCAAGATGGTGGGGCACACACAAAGATACAATCATATATTGGTACCAATGTAAGTGGTTACCGTGCATAAGGTTTGACGCAGAACATAAAAACAACAAGCAACAAAAGTATGATGGACAAAGGGCACCAGTGGAGCACTTGATGAAGTGTAGAATTTTGTGGAAAACAACACCCCTAGACAAATGGCCTCATCATTTTATACACACTCTAGAGGGCATACCACCAAAATGGTATATAGACCAGGAATTATGCAAAGGAACTACGACCTAGATGACATTGCAACAGAATTTTGCAGTCACTTTCTCATTCGAACATGAGAACCGCAACATAGATGTAGCTCTCAAACAGATAAGATGAGTAATATTCATCAAAGAACAAGAAATAGAATTGATCACAGAAGAAAAACAACGGAACAAACAGACAGTCAAGGCACTATTGTCATGTTACCATGTACAAGAGGAAGCACCGGATAAAGATGATCCGCGTGATATTCAGATTGAATAAGAAGAAGGAGAAAGAGATGTGGAAGGACCACCCATAGAATCATAATTCATTTCCATGCCGATAAAAGTAAATAAAGTCAACATTGGGATAGTCCAGAATCCCAAGATGGACAACATTGGAGATTATTGGAATGAGGAAATAGTGGAAAGCATAACAAAGTTATTGCACGAATACAACAACTTGTTTCCCACAACATTTACAGAGATAAAGGGTATAGTCAGAGAGTTAGGAGAGATGAATATACCACTCAGACCTGAAGCAATATCGATCAGACAATGAACATATAGACTGAACCAAATATATAAGCAGAAATTGAAAGCTGAGATCGATAGGATGCTTGAAGACGACATCATAGAACCAGTTGAAGAATCTGAATGGATAAGATCTATGGTAGTATAGGACAAGAAACAAGGAGGGATAAGGATATGTGTCGACTTGAGGAATTTGAACGATGCATTCCTACACGACCCATTCCCTACACCTTTCACAGATGGAGTGTTAGAAAACATAGGAGGACATGAAGCTTACTCATTCATTGATGGATTCTCAGGCTACCATCAGATCAATATAGCACAAGAAGATAGATACAAGACCACGTTTGGGATAGAGTTGGGATCCTACTAGTACACAGTCATGTTGTTTCGACTGAATAATGCACCAGCAATATTTTCTGGAGTAGTCATCGCAACATTTAAGGAATTCATCCAGTAGTTTCTCGAGGTATACATGGATGATTGGACAGTCTATAGTCTATTAAAATGCCATGTAGAAGCCTTACGTCTGATGCTAGAAATATGTAGGCAATACCAGATATCACTGAACATAAATAAATGCATATTCGGAACATCGTATGGGATACTATTGGGCCATATCATATGCAAACAAGGTTTATTAGTAGATCTTGCAAAGATTGCAGTAATTGTTAACTTACCACCACCAAAAATAGTCTGTCAGCTAAGAGCGATGTTGGGACACATAGGATACTGTAGGATGTTTATCAAAGGGTATGCATAGATTACTACATCAATGGAAATATGATAAGAAAGGACACAAAGTTTCAGTGGAACGATGATTGTCAACATGGTCTGGATACCCTAAAGGAAAATATGGTCGGTGCACCAATATTAGTCTTTCCATATTGGGAGAAGACATTCCACGTCCATGTAGACACATCATCCATATCACTTGGAGCTATCTTGGTGCATCTAGGAGTGAGGGGCTTGGATCACCCGATAGCATTTTCGAGAAGAAATCTATCAGACTCAGAACAAAACTATAACACGACAGAAAGAGAAGGCATAGTTATGGTCTATACACTGCAAAAGTTCAGACACTACTTATTGGGAAAACACTTTAAGATGTTCATGGATCACTCAGCCCTAAAATACCTAGTCAAAAATCCAATGTTGGGGGGGAGAATCTGTCAATCGTTACTACTGTTTCAAGAATTTTTCTTTGAAACAATCGTCAAGCCAGGGAAATTGAATATAGGACCTGACCACTTATCAAGGGTCACAAATGGAGAAGAACCTACGAATTTAGAAGACAACTTTCCAGATGCACAGTTATTCGCAATCCAGATCACTGATGAATACTTCAAAGATATCATTCAGTACTTTAGCACAGGTACTGCACTGCAATATTATAGCACCACGCAGAAGAAAAAACTAGTAGTCTGTGCTACCAACTATCAACTGAATGCATTACACCTATACAAAATGGGTGCGGATATCATCTTAAGAAGGTATGTGTTACAACATGAAATACCACAAGTTTTAATAGAATCCCATGAGGGAATAGCAGGAGGACATTATGCAGGCAAAGATACCGCACAAAAGGTATTGCACGTAAGACTATGGGGGCCAACGATTCACAAAGACTTGAAGGATTATTTTCAAAGACATGATGTCTATCAAAGGGTAGGAAAACCCAATGGAAGGGATGAGATTCCATTACAATCACAGGTAACACTCTAGGCATTCAATAAGTGGGCAATAGAATTTGTGGGACCAATCAACCCACCAGAAAAATGAACAGGAGAAAGGTACATTATCATCGCGACTGAGTACCTAAAAAGATGGGCAGAAGCCGCACCAGTAAAGGATTGCAGCGTAGAAACATCAACACACTTCTTATTTGAGAAAGTGATCACTAGATTTGGGTGGCCAAGAGTTTTGATGAGCGACCAAGGCACACACTTCATAAACAACACCATCAATGCTATGACTGAAGAGTTTGAAGTCCATCATCAGAAGAGCACACCATATCACCCACAGGAAAATGGCATAGTAGAAGCATTTAACAAAATCATGGAAAATGTGCTGAAAAAGATCTGTGATGTCAACAAGGATGACTGGGACCTCAAAGTACCAACAATATTATGGGCCTACAGGACTACGTGAAAAAAGTTGACAGGGCACAAACAATTTAAATTGGTTTATGGCCAAGAATCAATGGTGCCATTAGAATTTTTAGTACCAATCTTACGCGTATAAACAATCACACAAATGAAAGAACGAGGCGCAGTACACGAGAGACTGAACAGTTAATGACTATGGAGGAATATCAGATCTTAGCAGGATTCCACCAACAAGTTCAGAAAGCAAGGGACAAATCTTGGCATGATAGACACATAAAGAAGAAAAATTTCAAGGAAGGAGATCTAGTACTGACGTATGACAACAAATCGCCCTAGCACCCAGGAATGCTAAAAATGCACTGGCTAGGACCATACGAAGTACAATATGTCACAGATGGAGGAGTTGTACAGTTAACATATTTATCAGGCACAGAACTCAGAGGAATGATCAATGGG
>SNQJ01S0026045.1:75677-88593 GCA_010110895.2 Picea sitchensis
ATTTAGGGTTCCAATTTTCCCTATTCCACCAACTTAGGGATTTTTCATGGGATAGATTCCCATGAACTTACAAATCAAGTCGCATGATTTCAATATCGTAATAGGGCCTATGTTCATCATCATATCTACTAGGATCTTTAGGTCGTAGATGCTCTTCTCCAAATAACCATTCCCAAGGAAGCCACATTCTTTCTAATATTGGCTACTAGAAAATCCGAGAATTCCAATGGAGAAGGAAGAGGATAGGAAAAAGCTTATGTTAAGCTCAATATCTTCCTAGAGAATCTGTGTTGCACTCTTATCCACTCAACTTCTTCATCTATATATAAATGATAAAAAATTAAGCAAGGGTTTTCTCCCTTTTTATTTTTTATTTTTTAAATAAGCGAGAGATCACCCTCGATGTGTATATATGTAGGTATGTTTGTATAATTATGAGGTCCCTTTGATATATATATATATATATATATATATAAAGAAAAACTAAAGAGTTTGTTATTTCTTTTTATTTAACTGAGGGGTTGTCACTCCCTATAATTTTTTCTTAAAAAATAAGTGGGGGTGCCTTGTAGTATTATATTTTCTAAAAACATTAAGCAAGTGCTTGTTGTTATAGCATATTTTTCCACATCATATCCATAGATGCACTTATTGGCCATAATCTCAAATCCAAATTTAATTGTAGAACAAAATTCCTCCTCGAGCTCTTTAAAAAACACTATTTGGCTAGTCATACGCTACTATTGATATGACATAACGCGTATGCAACTTTGTATATTCTTGCCCCCCTTCAGCAATTCATGTATACACTCATTTTGCACCAAAAAATTAAAATATGTGCATAATGCACCTTTTTGGGTGGAGTGCAAGAGTTTCTTAGGTTAATTACCTTCTATTGCACGTGCCTAATTACTTCAACCAAATTTCCATGGTATAAATAATAGCCATTAGGTGGAGGAGAAAGGAAGCACCCTTATGCTAGCCAAATTCTGCCTAAGTCTGCAAGCCATTTGTGCCAAGATTTTAAGATCGTCCCTCTCATTCCTGGAAACACTTGTTTCCATCACCTTGCTCTCTTTATCCCATCGAGAGGAAGAGACGCGCTCTCTTTTTGTCACTTGTTTGGAGCAAGAAGTTAGGAGGTGATGTTGCATTCAATGGCCATGCAGAGGAACATTGATGGTGATTTCTAATCAGTGACGTTGTTTGGATCAGGTAACATCATTCCATGTTATTTGTTGCTAAAATTAATGAGAACTCTAGACTTCTTTCCTATCCCAATTATGTATTGTTTATCTATTTTTGTTATAACTGAATGCATATGATTGGTGAATTATTAATTAATTGATCCTATATTACTCTAGGTAGTTAAAAGTTAGTTACTATTACTACTTTGATTGCAATGTTGCTTCTCTTTGTGTACAGGACCACAAGAAGAATATTGGAGCAAGGACATACGAGAAGAGTCTACTATGAACGTTGGTGTCCAGGTGAGTTGTCCTTAATTTCCAATAGTTAGTTAGTTACACATTTTAACTACTTTCTAAGTTTGATTCAACTCTTTGGGTTCCCACTCTGTGTGACCTTTAACCCAAGTCATAAGAGAGAAATCCTTGAAACACCTTTTTCTAGTCAAATTATGCCTAAGTCTGTAATCCATTTGTCCCAATATTTTAAGATCGTCCCTCTCATTCTTGGAAACCCTTGTTTACAGCACCTTTCCCTCTTTATGTTGTTGAGAGGAAGAGCCTTACTCTCTTTTTGTCACATGTTTGGAGCAAGAAATTAGGAGGTGAAGCTATACTTAGTGGCATGTTTGGAGGAATATAAAAGACAGTTTTCAGTAAGTGTTGTAACTTAGATCAGGTAACATCATTCCATGTTACTTGTTGTTAAAATTGATGAGAAATATCTTCTTTCACATCCCAATTATGTGTTTTTTTATCTGTTTTTTTTATTTTTGAATCCATATGATTGGTGAATAATCAATTTATTGATCCTAGATTACTCTAAGTAGTTAAAAGTTAGTTACTATAGCTATTGTCACGTCCCCACGTGATGCCTGCTCGAATCTTACAATCCTACACCTTCTAAGGGTGTGCAGCACTGCAAGTGTGCTCACTTGGATACTTGGAAACACAAAGGATACTTTGTCTTGACTACACCTCTTCACCTAGAGCATACCCATACTTAGTTCTAGGATATGAACAAGTCACACTCCTAATCTAGTGCAACTCACGTGTATACTTAGACAATTTGTTAACAACCTAACACTTAGTCACTTAATCATACATCCATGAACATGAGAAACAAATAGAACACTTGTGAAACAAACAAGAGACACACATATGTAGTGCAGGCGACAAAAGACATGCCTAACACTTGATTAAGTATTATTATTGTAAAACAGATATAATATGAGCATTGTCAGCTTGGTTTACAACACGGAAAGAGTCTCACGACTCACCTTACCTCACCAAGACACTCATACATTGATTCTTCACACCAAGGCTCATCCATCGCAATAAATTTCACAACTCCTATGGTGTGCCCCAGACATGTGCCCACCACAAACTCACCATCTCTTCTTTGTCGCAAGACTTCACATAGAGCTACGATTTTGTCTCATAGCATGCCTCACCCAGACCTGCAAAAAGACTTCCCCAAACTAAAAAGTCATCATGCATGTTGCTAGACCCAATCCAAAGAAGGTTGCCCCAACTATATCCACAGAATCACCTCAAGGAAGCACAAGTCCTAGCATGTGGAGTGACTTGGTTCTTTGAGAGAGGCAGCCCCTAATTGTATGAATCTACATCAAAACCTTAGTGTTGATCTTTCTCTCTTTCTTTTTCCTTCTTAGTTATGTTCCCTTGTTCTTTTATATGGACACCAAACGTAACCTTTGCAAATCGTCGTGTCCTTTGGGTGTGTCGTGCCCCTTCATGGACCATCGTGCCCAAATGCACCGATGCACCCCTTCGCACACCCAAGCGCCCAAATGAACCTATGCGTTCGTCAACCTTCGCATCACATGGGCCAGGAATGCCCCAATATGGGAGTGCTCCTCATGTTGACACGACCCAACCTATTTGGTGCACCCAACCTTCTATTTCATCTCATGCTTGGGAAATCCCCTTGGCATGTTCACACGCCCAAAGTGCCCACTTTCCCAACTAGTGTGACTCTTGGGTTTCAGAGCAACCCCGAATTTTGTCTTCTTGAGGACTTGGGTGAGGGTTCTCGTGCCCTTATAGTTGAGGACCTTACATCCTCCCCCACCTCAAGTCATTGTTTTCCCTGACAACATCCACAAAATCTGCGATCTCCAAGTCTTCACCTGATCTCGTGCCTTCGCAACTAAGTCTACTAGAAACCCCAAATTTATGTCAATTTTACCACAAACAAACCAAACTATATTGCTCACAACTCCACACGATCTGTTTCCTGAGTCAGTGTGATCACTTCACCCAACTCTTTTGCACTATCACGTTGTTGTCTGATTTTGTTGCTACTGTCGTTGCCTACTACAACTGATTGTTTTCCTCTTCACTTCAAAAATTCACCTAAGTGTTGAGCCCTTTATTACTTACTACTATGATCATACTACAAATCAATTCCATGCCTCCGCACACTATCGACCCCCATGTCTTGAACTAGTTGGGTAGCTAATCCAACCATCACACCCAATCTGTGAGCATGCACATCTCCATGTCCTCATACAGTTTTCCTGTCCATAAATTCCATCACTTTGTCCAACCTTAAATACTAAGGAAATTTCCCACCCTTGCTTCACTACTGCCACAACCAATCTTCGTCAAGGATATCATCCACAATATCCAAGCATTGTGCCTCCAAACTTACTAGCGCATATGTACTCCCGACTGACTTTCCATGTTGTTATTCTTTCCCAAGTCGTGAACTAGTTGAATAGCCAGTCCAACTATCACATTCCTTGATTTTACACACCCTCATGCCCAAATTTGTCACTTGCTTTCACAATTTAGTTCTTCCACACACATCCTTGGATCAAGGCAAGGTCACCCCTCACCTTGTTTCACTATGAATTCACACCAAAAAAAATTCATACATGACACCTTGACTCCATTTCCCACCTCATGGTACAGTTAACCAGTCTTCTACAACCACAAACAGTTTACATCACATCCAATTCTATAAAGAGTCAAGGGAAATCACTGTGCATTTGTTCTCGACACATCCAACCAACTCTACCCTTGAAACTCAACTTGCAATGAAGTCCACAAGTTTGGATTCCTTGGTTGAATTCTCCCCATCTTCATATGTGTCTTCTGATATGAAACCTCCCATCTGTACCAAGAGTTGCACGTCCAGAATACCTTATCCTGTTAATTCATCACCCAACCTCATTGTTGTGTCTACCTCTCTATGCCTTGAAATAATTAGTCTTCACCCTCAACCATGTTTCTTAAGACCAGAGAAATGCCAATGTCCAAGTAATCTCTCCATATTGCAATATCCATGTCTGCACAATGCTCAAAACCAAGGGAAGTCCTCAACTCACCTTATTCTATTGAGTCACCCCTCTACAACTCAACACTTGCGATGAGATTTCCCAACACACCGACACTCCTCAAACGTCCCAATGAATCGTACAAAGTGCTCCAAGTAGAATAAGTAACCTCAAAGAATTTATATGCCTTTAGGAACATTTGAACCAATACTCCTACCAAACTCAACCAACAACCCCTCCAGATGTCTGATTCATCAAACAATCATGCGCAAGTCACCAAGGTCGTATGCTCTGCCTCATCCAATGTGCCATACCAAAGGCAAGGAAACACCACCGAAGTCACTTGATCTGCATTCTGCCCATTCAGGTTGACTGCCAATAATTATTGGTTGACTTCTTTGTTGTCTCCATCCACTCCTATAATATAACTTACTTGCACCTCCTGCAAGCGTCCATACTATGGCACTATCATCGCAACTTGTCAAGTAACCTAATGACTCAATAAACCTATCTAAGGAACCAATGCACCAGGGTACCTCATTCAAGAGTTAGATGACTCGTTAATTCACCTCCACAGATGCATCCAAATATACCTAAGTCCACTACAAGACTTTTCCAAGTAGGTCACCCCAAGATCTCTGCACATTCATCCAAGTCAAGGTGTCCCAATTGATACATGACTTCTTTGAATCTGCACCACTTGAGCCACCCTCGAGTCTGTCTATTTTCACCGTGGAAACATACTACACTTGAACCTCTAAGTAATCTGACTTCCCTTCAAAGAGCTCACCACACCACTTAGGAAATGCAAGAACTCAAAATCAACCATACCTTCTCAATGAAATTATTGGTTGCACCCATGGTTTAATTATATTGTCCTAGACCTTCATGCCCAAGCCACTGACTCATTGCATGAACTCCCCTCAATCACCATCCATGGCTCCACAAACTTGCATAGAACCTTCATTGTGATACAAGGCTCATTCCATCTATCCACTTCATAAACACATCTAAGTTCCAAAACTCCCATGCAACCGACTGACCTCATCTCCAATGGAATGTCATCTTTGCACCTTGACTACTTCCACTTCAACGTATCATGCACACACCACCTAAATGCTAATCCATATTGTTGCTAATTGAATATCATAACTATGTGCAGAGCTACCACATTCTAAGGTTGTGGTCAACCCACTCATCCAACAACCCAACTTAACTCAAATATTGTTCTTGAAGATGCACAACACAAAGATGTCATGATGAAAATGTGCCCAACCAATTGCCTTATTGTGAAGCTACTCTAGGTCGCATCAAGTCATCCAACTTACCCAAGTGCTTCAACTCGTTGCAACCTAAAACTGCTCTCCTTCTCAATCACTTATGTGATCGCCCGCTATGATCACTTATGTGTTCAACCTCTACGATCATTGCTACAGTTATATATGGGACAAGTCCTATGTTCACCCACCTTTCCCAAGTGCTCAATTTACCCATGAACTATGCACTTGGTCTTCTCAAGGTGTGCACACATGTCTAGTACTTCCTTCCATTGCAAATATATCCATCCAAGTCTGCACCCAAACTGTCTCTGCGAAAGGCCAGTCCTCCTTACCAAACCATTCACCAAGTCTACACCCAAATTGTCTCTACGACAAGTCCTACGATGAGTTCTATGACCACCCACCTTTCCCAAGTGCTTTGTTTCACCACAAACTCTGCTCTTGGTGTATACAAGGAGTGCACCCAGATTAACCTTCCACCGCACTATCGGTCGGAACCTATGTCGTAAGGTTGATGCCAAGTCTCTACAATGAGCCAATTCACTCCAGCGAACTATTCACCAAGTCTCTGATTGTTCCAGTTGAACTATCTTCGCAATGAACTATGAAACCAACTGTAGTGTGCCTTAACAACATCGTTATGACTCCAATAGTGGTGAAGAGCCAAATCTTCTCTAATACCATCTATCACCGAGATAGTGGTGAAGAGTTATCCAATTTGTTCACCAAAATCAACTTTGATACCATCTATCACCAAGATAGTGGTGAAGAGATAACCAATATGTTCACCAAATTCAACTCTGATACCATCTGTCATGTCCCCACAGGATGCCTACCTGAATCTTACGATCATGCACCTACTAAGGGTGTGCGACACCACAAAGTTTTTCACTTGGTTGCTTAGCAACACCAAGGATACTTTTTTCGGACTACGCCTCTTCGTGTAGAGCATACCCATACTCCATTCTAGGTTACAGGTGAGTCACACTCATATTCTAGTGCAACTCACTTGTATACTTGGAAAATTTGTTAACAACTTAACACTTATTCACTTAATCATACATCCATGAACATGTGAAAAAAAAAAGAACACTTTCCAAACAAGAGACACACGGATATAGTGCAAGAAACACAAAATGTGCCTAACACCCAACTAAGTCTTACTATTGTGAAACAGTTACAATATGAGCATTATTGGCTCGGTTTACAACATGGGAAAAGTCATATGACTCACCCCACCTCACCAATATACTCATACACGGATTCGTCACACCAAAACTCGCCTGTCATAGAAACTTTTGTAACTCCTATAGGGTGTCCCAGACATGTGCCCACCATAGCCTCACTGTCTCTTCTCTATTGCAAGAATTCACACAAACATGTGGTTCTCTCTCATAGCATGCCTCACCTAGACCTATGACAAGACTTCCCCAAAATCCAAAGTTTCCCTGCTTGCTGCTAGACCTAATCCAAAAAACGTCACCCTAACTCTATCGACATAATCACCTCAAGGCATCCAAATTCCTCCCATGTGGAGCGACTTGGATCCTTGAGGGAGCTCGCCCCTCCTTGTTTGAATCTGCCTCAAAACCTTAGTGTCAATGTTTCTCTCTTCATTTTTCCTTCTTGCTTGTGTGCCCTTGTTCTTTATATGGACTCCAAATATCACCTTCATGAATCGTGTCATTTGGGTGTGTTACACCCCTTTGCATACCAACATTCCCAAACAAACTGATGCACCCCTTCGCGGACCCATGCACTCATTATTCTTTGTGTCCTTTGGTATTGGTGTGCCCTAACCTCAGGTGCCCTCCTCATGCCAATGCATCCCAAAGTCTTTGGTGCACCCATCCTTGTGCTTTGCCTTGTTCTTGGGCAATCCCCTTGGCATGTCTGCATGCCCAAGGTGCCCACTTTCCCAATTAGTGAAACTCTTCAGTGTTGGAGAAACCCCAGATTTTGTCTCCTCGAGGACTTGGGTGAGGGTGCATGTGCCCTTCTAGCTGTGGACCTTACATCTACTTTGATTGCAGTGTTGTCTCTCTTTATGTGCAGGATGGGAAGAAGAATATTAGAGCAAGGACATACGAGAAGAGTCTAATTCAAACTTCGATGTCTAGGTGAGTTGTCCTTAACCTCCAGTATTTAGTTAGTTACACATTTTAACTACTTCCTAATTTCGAATTAATTCTTTGGGTTCCCTCTCTATGTGACCTTTAACCTAGGTCATAGGGGATAAATCCCTAAAACACTTGTTCCCTACTCAATATTTTAAGAAAACATGTGGATATTTTCACATTTTTTAATCCCTTAGTAATTTAGGTTTCATTGATATTGAGATTTTTTAATGAGACTTAGGTTCTCTAGTGAGGTTAATAAAGTTTTATGCCATCAACCAAAGCTCCATTCATTCTGGTATACCTCACCCAATGGTAGATTAAAATGGGTGGAGATTGTATGTGAGACCTGAACTAATTTGACAAAATAACTAGCCCTTAAACATGAAACAAAGGAAGTCTATATTATGTAGTGCAACCCCCAACTTGGGTTATGCTTCCCTTTTTTGTTGGTAAATGTGTTGAGAATCTTGGACGCACGTGGAACTTGTATTCTTGGTCTCTCTAACATTGTACATAATCTCCTTAATTATCTCTCAAACTAAAAGGTCAATTATATCAAATATTTTGTTATGAAAAGGAATTGAATAGAAAACATGAATAAATATTTATTATATAAGTCTTCTCATGCAACACACAAATATAATTGATTACTATTAAGCTTAATAGATATATTTATGCATAAAAATCTTGGTCCAAAATTAAATTCACCGTCATCAAGACTTCATGTAAACACACTTTTGAGATAAGGTCAACCACATGCACACTCTAAGATAAACATGTGAGGTTGAATCTTGTTGGAAAGGAAATGAGATTTTATAGTTGTAGAAGCAATTCCAAGACACCACAAGATACAACCAACAACCAACTAAGACTTAACAACATCCACCTCGTAAATAGAATAAGAATTATTTTTGTAGATAACTAGAGACTCACTCTAATAATATCATATGGACTAACACTAGACTCACACATTCTAACACTTCCTCCTTAGGATAGTGTTGGTACATGCAAGCCAAGTTTTTTAATGTATTCTTCACATTTTATTTTAAGTTGGGTTTTTTTTGTGTCTGCCACGTTATCTTCAATAGAATGATACCACATGTACATATTTGTTGGGTGTATGGGATGACTCGGGTTCTACCTTAGTTCTCCGACAAAACCCTTTTCACCATTGGCCCTTCTGGTAAACCAGAAGGCTACACCGTGCACAAAGTGCACAACACAATCTCACCCAAGATGGCTTATGGGTGATTGCAGGATGTAGATGTATGCAGTCATGGAAGGGATTGGGGATGTTATTGTTACTGTTCCTTCTACTTTAACATGCATTTTACCATAACATTAATTAGATCTACCATTTTATTCATTCAATAACATCTATTATGCATACCCATTCTAGTGTGCATTGTAAATAAACTCTAATAGATGAATTCATTTGTTCATTCATTCATTATAAAGCACATAAAAGAAACATAGCACACATAGAGACACCATTTTATCGTGGTTCACCCCCCCTGGGCTACGTCCACAAAGATCTTTTGCTTATTTCTTATCCTTCATCAAAATAGTGTTGCATGCATGGCATCATAGGGTTTAAGAATGGTGAGGCTGACCAGTGTCACACCAAGCTCCACAGTTTGCAACCTGACCCTCAGTTACAACTCAACACTGACTCCATCTGAGCTTCGCAGCTCTCAACAACACAAATACTTAGACTTAGATTCAAAACAATGCTTAGAAAATAGGTTATTCACTATGGTTATTCATACATTGACACATCTAGCTGACTCTTACATCCTTCATTTATACTACAAAAGATGGGTCAAAACCCTTACATTGAAAAAAAAACCTAATTTATAAGTGGAATCCACTTGTCCACTTTCTAACTCCTTGCGCTTAGTTGGTCTTTGTTCCAACTCATTCTTTCTTTGACTCTACGCTGGTCTTCCTTCTATATCGGCGTGTTGCTTCCTTTTCCCTTATGTCACGCTGCTTTTCCTTCTTTCCTGGCGCACGTTATTTCCTTTGGTCCATTCTACCTCACTTACTACACTTAAATCACAAAATTTTTTGCTCCAATAGGCCCCCAACACTAACCCATGGCTCGTCCTAAGCCACTCAGGCAGTGTGTGCCCTCTGTATTCATTTCTCCAACACCTGGAACTGCTTTGCTAGTTCATCCACTTGCTTCTTGGTTTGCGCACTTTGTTCTGTCAAGGTCTCCATGACCTGTGTTGTGATGCGCTCCTTCATCACTTGTATTATTTATGATTGTCCCTCTTACATTCCGGCTTTTTTTATTTCTAGTGTTGTTAGCATATTTTTTGTTTTCTCTTACAGGGGCTCCAACTGAGCCTATCTAGTCTACCTTTCCTCCTAGATTGTATTTACTTCTATTTGCAAGTTCTTTATTTCCTACATGGCCTTCACTCTCATGGGTATGGGCATTGCCCTCTGTCGTTTCTTTAGATCTTGGATGATGACATTCATCTTTTCTTCCCTTTTATCCAAGTTTTGGATTCCTTCATCTTCTCCCAAGCTCGTCCAAAGTTGCACGGTCCTTTCATAGAGATTTTCTATTTCCTTGACTTCCAGTGCCAGAAG
Source organism: Picea sitchensis (assembly GCA_010110895.2). NCBI lineage: Eukaryota > Viridiplantae > Streptophyta > Pinopsida > Pinales > Pinaceae > Picea > Picea sitchensis. The sequence goes on from SNQJ01S0026045.1 coordinate 86,174, forward strand.
GTCTACTTTTTTTGTCGCTTGTTGCTCCCTTTCTGACCTGAATTCTGGAGGTGTGGTTGGTGTTAGATTTCCAACCAACTCTATTATCTCTTGTTTGTATTACTCCATCATTTCTTTATCTTTTCATCTGCGTTGATTTATCCTGTGAGTGTGTTGTCCGTAATTGTTTGGAAGACTTTTTCAAGTCTTTGCTCTAATATATATGTGCATCATTTGTCCTCTTCATCTTCAATCTATGTTTCCTTGAGGACTGTCTCTAGTGCCTCTTTTTCTTCCCTGACTGTCTCCATATTTGTTGCATTCGACCTGGCTCTGGATTGAACTTCATGTTCCATGCTTATCTGCAATTTATATAAGGCCTTGGTTGGTATCCTTGCTAATACCAACTCCATCTATTATATGTCCTTAAGTTGTTTCTACTCCATGTCCTATTCAATTTGCAACATATCTTTGGTGAGGCTAAATCTTTGGCTTGCCAATGTTGTTAGATGCACTGTATCCTCTTCATTTTGTGTTGGCATGGGTTGTATTTGCACTATTTGTTGTTGTGTGGCCCCTTCCTGTTGTGCCTTGGTAAATTGTATGTGCTCTAATACCTACTTTACCTCTGTCATCTCTTGCATAATCCTCTCCCTTTGTTTTTCTACCTCCTCATATTCTTCTACGGCGCGGTCTTGTACTTTCTCCATGACTGATTCTCCATCAGCCTATGTTATGGTGTACTCTGGGACTTCCTTGTGCGCCTACATTTTCTTGCGCGCTCTACCTGTCTGTACAATTGTTCTCTTTGGTGACCTTGGTTGTGTTGGCTCTGTTGTGACTGGGGTATCTGGTATATCCCCTCCTACTTTTCCCTCCTACGCAGGGATGTTCTCCTTCCTTTGTGTTTTGCCATTAGCAGTTTCTATGCGGTCCTTTTGCTATGTGACCGGCTTGGGAATAGTCTTCTTATTTGTTGTTGTGCTTCCCACTGTTGGCTTCATGTGCTCTGTTGTCGCTCTTGTATTTGTTGTTTGGGTACCCTTCCTTTGTGATGAGCCTGCTTCAGCTAGTTGTTTGTCATTTGTTGGCTTCTTGTCCTTTGGTGGTTCTATTGGAACCTTCCATTATTTTTGCCAGTCTTCCATCGCCCATTGGACTTCTTCTATCCTGACGCGGTATCTCATCTGCAACCACTCCCTCTATGGATCCATTTTGGCTTGGATCCACATATTATGCCTCGATGCTTTAAAATTTGCTATTGTTTTGTACTCCTCCACCACCTCTAGTGGGATCCTCCAAGTTTCTGCCACATTTTCTTGGATTTATTCAAGGTATGTCACAAATATGTTATCAATTTTTGTCTTTATTTTGCGACGGTTCTTTGCCACAATTATTCATATTGTGTTGTGTGACACCTTCCAATTCTCTGGCAGAACATGTTGTATTTGGGGTTCTTTCAACCCACTAATGCAATCAATATAATGAGCCATGAGTCATGAAACTTTGTCCCTACGTCCTGGGTGTCTTTGCAATCATCGAAAAAATAAGATTAAAAGATATGGGCTCCAGATTAATATAGTGCCCTTTGCGCACTACGCAGCTGCTGCTATTACGATTGCTGGCACTTCCTCCTTGTGAGACTTCCTGAGTAATTTACAAGCCATCATTTTGGTTGCTAGCCATCTTGCGAGTTCACTTATCTTGTTGATAATGACCCCCCTCAATCCTCTCTCTGTCCCATAGGTTTGCTTCATCTCTTCTGCCAAGGATTTCTCCTTGGTCTTGTCATCAAAGTACTACGGAGGTTTCTCACCATTGGTTGGAAGATCTGTTATCTTGGCTATCAAGTTGACGTCGATGGAAACTTGTGTATCCAACCACAAAATGTTCGACAACACAGGTATTCCAACAGAGGATGAACACCTTCAGTAACCACTCACATAACCAGATCAAAGATCAACACACCAATGTTTTCACGTGGTAAAACCCCTACAGGGAAACATCTACGACCCCAACCAACGTGGCCACTTGGAGCAGTTTATTAATGCAAAGAAAAAGATTACAGAGAGATTTTACAAGAGAGTTTCTCACAATTGATCATCGACAAATGACCATCCATGCTCTTTAAATAGAGATCATGGACCAATTGGGTGCTAAGCCATGAATCAATGGTCGTTAAGATCGAGGAGAGTATGAACTGTCGGATCACTCTATGTCGGGAACATATCATGACCGTCAGATTTCCTAACTACAAATGCATACTAATGCATACTAAAGAAACACACTTTTACCTAACGACATATCAGACCAAGTAGATCTTAATTAAATCCTAAGTGTCTAAATATCCTAACATCCCCCCTTAAGAACAACTTGGGATAGGATTGAAGGATTTACAATGTTGACAAAATAGGAGAAGGAAGGAGGCATTAGAGCCTATC
>SNQJ01S0026045.1:94375-108305 GCA_010110895.2 Picea sitchensis
ATATATATATATACATTATTCTTTCTTTATGGATAACATTTTTACAAATGTATTTACATGTGTGTGATTTTCTTTTTATATGTGAGCAACATACCAATCTAAAACTTGATTAGCTAGAGTATTTTTTAAATGATTAAATCTCCTAGGAACATGGATATATGTAATGTAATCAAAATATCTCTCTAAGAGACGTACCCTAAGTAATCGTCGATGTAGAGTGGGATCATAAACGCGGTAAACCCCATTTAACTGGGACCCAACCAATTGAGCATCTAAGTAAATCCGGAGGTGAGAAATGCCATGTGACAAAGCATCACATAGAAATTCTATCACTGCGTTGTACTCGACAACATTATTTGTTGTTTCTCCTAGACAAATACCTCCAGAATATAGAAACTAGCCTCTAGATGTGAAAATTTCCCAAACTGCAGAAGAAATGCTCTAATTGTGTCAACTAGCACCATCTGTGAACCCAAAATAAACCTTTGATTCACTTGACATCTGTCACAGTGAAAAACAAGACATAAATAACTACACGTCAACAAGACAAAAAGAAAAAAAAATGTATAAGAGACTATACATATATACAAGAAGTCACCTGGGTGACCAACCTAAGAGTAGTACTTCTTAAGGTAGATCCCATTTCTAGGCTCTGCTAAAGAATTTCCATTAAAATCGACTAGACGATAAGTGCCCTTCCCTAAGACCTCTTTCACAATGAAAGGTACGAACCATATGGGTTTCAACTTGCCTTCCCCTAGGGGATATTTGTCTTGATCATAAACCAAGACAAGATTTACTTTAGAGAAGATTTGAGGGTGAACAGACATATCATACTGACTCTTGACTCGTTTCTTATGAGCCTCATTCGCTAAGGATGCATCACAACGCTGCTCATCGAGCTGCTCGAGATATAGAAGGAATTCCTCAAGCAGTGAAGTGTCTGGTAGTAACTTCATTGCCAACTTTAAAGAAGGGATCTGACATTCAATGGGTAAGACTTCTTCTAGCTCATATATGAGTTTAAAAGGTGAAACACTATTGGTAGTCTTTACAGAAATTCGATAGGCCTATAATGCTTAATACACCATCAAATTCCAATTTGACTTGGCAGAATTGATCATCCGCTGAAGAATAGTCTTAAGAGACTTATTCACAACTACAACTTGACCATTCTCTTATGGGTAGTAGGGTGATGAATGTTCCCGTTTGAACCTGAGATTTGACATTAATTCATTCATCATTCTATTTTGGAAGTGACTACCATGGTCAATGACAATCTCCTTCGGGATACCAAACCTTGCTACTATATGATTAAAGATGAAATGAGTGGTGGTTTCTCCATCATTGCTAAATGTTGGCATATCTTCAACCCACTTCGTGAATTAGTCTACTACTACGATGATGTAACAATGCCCCCTGGCTAAAGTCAGTTGACATGTAGTAAATTCAATCCCCCACTTGGTGAAAGGACCAAAAATAATGATTGAAAACATATGAGTAGGGTCTGCCTACATCTTCCGACATAAGATATGGCATGGGTGGAACTTCTTGACCACCTTCACACAATCGTTGATTAACAATGGCCAGAAGTAACCTATGCATAGAATATTTTGGGTTGTTGGCAACCCAGACAAATTACCGCCACATGCTCTGATGTGACAGTCATTCAAAATGAGCTCTACTTCTTCGTGTGTGAGACATCATCGAAGAACACAATCTATGCCTCGATGATACAAAGTGTCATCGAGTATAAGATAGTTTCACGCTTGGTGTCAAATTCGTCGATTCTCATCACGAGAAGCAGAAGCAGGGAACTTCAAAGTCTGAAGATACACAAGTATATCTCCATACCAGGGGTCTGAAGATGAAATTATAGAAAGATCTCCATTGATAGTCGACTCTTCGGGAATAATATAACCAGACTCGACGGACAGTTCTGAGATTAGTTTGGAAAAGAGAAATGACTTTTTAGATTTTGTAGAAACAAAATCCAAGTAAAACTCCTCTAGGATAACTATCCATCTAATGATATTTCCACCAATGACCCATCTTCTTAACACATACTGGAAAGGGTTGATGGCGAAAATAATGATGGTCTTGGGCAACAAAATGTAGTGATGGAACTGTTGGACAATGTGGATATCTGCCAATGCAAGTTTCTCAACATGAGAGTAGTTGATTTCTGGTCCAACCAAGCCTTGGCTAAGATAATATATAACGTGCTCTTCAAGCATGTCATCTTCCTAGACCAATACCATGTTGATGGTCAACTCTGCAGTAGCCAAATACAACAATAAATATTTGTTATAATCAGGAGGTCAGAGAAGAGGGGCAGACGTTAGGGAACATTTCAACGCTTCAAAAGAGTGTTGAGAAGCTTCATCCCAATAGAATGGGACCCTATTTTTCAAAAGATGCATGAACCCTTTAGTGATATTTACATAATTAGTGACAAAACACCGAATAAAGTTTTCTTTATTCTGTAATCTCTGAAGCTAGGGTATTGTGCATGGGGGAGGCAATTGAACTATTTCCTCAACCTTGAGAGGATTGACCATGATCCTTGTTGTCGATACAACAAAACCTAAAAGATGACCTAAACATAGAAATTGCACTTGTTAGGATTCAAGCGAATTTGATAGTAGCGACATTGCTCACATATTAGTCATAGATGGATGAGATGATCAGATCTCTTATGAAAGAAAGATGCTATATCATCAAGATATGCCTCGATTATGTGTTTGAGGTCGTGAAAAGAGAATGGCATGGCCCGTTGAAAGGTAGCTCCAACATTCTTCAGGCCAAAAGGCATCTTTCGATACACAAAGGTACCCCAAGGACAAATAAAAGTCATTTTATGCTAGTCCTCAGGTTTGATTTGAATTTGATTGTATCCCATAAAACCATCAATGAATGAAAATACTTTGTAGCCCACACATTCATCGACAATTTGATCGATAAAAAGGGTTGGGAAATTTTCTTTCAAGAAGGCCTTGTTCAAATCATGGAATTCCATACAAAGGTGAATTGTGCCATGTTTCTTATTGATCATAACTAGGTTTGACACCCATTCCATGAATTGTACGGGGTAGATAAAACCGGCTTTGAGAAGTTTCTCTACTTCTGCCTTGATTACTGCTACTTTTCACGGATTGACCAGATGAATCTTTTGTCAAACCAATTTAGCATCAGGGTAAGTTGTGATTTAATGCTCGAAAATTCGTGGGTCAATGCTTGGCATATCCTCGTAAGACCAGGAAAAAATGTCATAGAATTCCTTGAATAACTCAGTTTAAATTCAAATATCTTCAGGGGAGAAATATTCTCCGATGAAAACATTCTCCATGATGCCACAGGTTTTGGAGATATCGATTGGAATCATTGTATCAATTATTTCCATGTTTCCCTCAGCGTAAACTCTATGTGTAGCTAGAGGATTTATAGGACAAGAGCTATCTCCATTCACAGTCGAAACAAACTCTCCCGCCTCCACTCTCCTAAGCTCAGGAAGAAAATAATATATGTGGTGTAGATCATCCTAAATTCGGTCAGGACCAGTCATTGCCTCAAGAATCACCTCTTTGGAGGGAAAGACCAAGTCTAAAGGATCTTGAGTGGCAAGAGAATCTTGATCCCAAATAGGCTCGAGAACTAGATCTAACTCCTGTGAGGGAGCTAGATCAGGGTTGGTTGAGGCTTGCTAGACAATGTTGTATGCAACCTTAGCCACGGATAAGGGCATGGACATGGAAAGGTTTCCTATCCCTTCCATCAAAGTCAATGGGGAAGCTAAATTCCACAGGTTGTGAAAGTATCTCATTCAAAAAGACGACAATTGAAAAATTACATCCCTTGAATGGTCAAGAACAACTGATATAAACTTTACATTGTTGGGAGGCAACGGCTAATCAAAAGTTCCCATCAATGATGGAAACAAATCAGGACCTAAGTTGACAGTTCTTGGTTGTGACTTATCAATCATCATGACCGTGGAATCCCCTGATGAAGGTTCAGGATGAGAGAAGGACAACTAGTTTATCGTCACAATTTGACCCTCATGCGAAAATCACAAGACCCGAAAAATCGTGGAAACTACTGCGTGCATCGTATAAGTCCAACTTCATCCTAAAAAAATATTATAGTCGAGAGGTGCATCGACCACTTCAACTTCAACACACACAGTTTTACCCCCTAACTGCATGGGGAAAGAAGGAATTATTCCATGTGGTCCAAATGACCGATCATCAAAATATATAAGAAATGTAGGAGATAGAGACAACTCAGTCTAGCCAATGGCCTTCCAACATGCCAATGACATCATGCAAGTCAAGGCACCCTCATCAAACACCATATGGAAAATTTTATATGTCGATGATTTTGTGATGTATGCCAGTACTATATGAAAATCAATGTGGTGAGGAAGACCAGGTTTTAAGTCGGTGGTATCAAGAACGATTGCTCCTGGGTTACTAGTGTCTATTGCTCCCAAGGTGGGTAACAAAGCTTTTCTCTCTGAGGGGAAACTCTGGAGGACTTCCAAAGAAGACATCACACAAGGTTTCTATGCCATATCCTCCACGATGGAGTAGTTCTGAGCGGCCCTCACATTAGGATTGTAGGAAGCCTTTTTAAATGCACCTTTATGGATGTGAGTCATTGTTTCTCCCACTGACTTCTCAATTTGGAGAGGAGTCGATGGGTTAGTGGCCTCCTTTCCATTCTCTACATATTTTGGCATTTCGTAGTCCTGATTCCTGATGGATAAATGAGCATCAACATTCATCATGTAAATGTTCACAACCAGGTTGTTAGTAGTAGGTGCGAGGGGTCCCTGATTTCCCCCTGTCGCGCTCGTGTATGCGGAAGCCTAAGCCATATTTTTCTCTTGTGGAAAAGGGATCGTCAACACAACAAGTTTTTTTTGTGCTAGTAGCTTCTATGCTTTTGCAAGACGATGGAATAAGTGAGTTGGGTTGTTTTCTGCGCAAAGATTACATGGATTCTTTGAATTCTTCTTCTTAGTTTTTCCCCCACCAACATTGTTGGCAGCCTTTTTATTCTCTTTACCCTTTTTATTTTTCTATTTATTCTTTCCCTCGGTCTGCTGGTTAGCCTTGGGATTCTTTGACTATACATTGTGTACATCTAACATCTGGGTAGCGGGGAAAGCCGAACTAGGAGTCTGGCTGGCCACAGTCTATTGTATCGACAATTGTTGCATCTGATTTGACAACATATCCGTGGACCTACTTTGTGTTGAGCCCACAATGCCATCAGTGTGGGGCCAAAAATTTTGTTTCAACTTATCCAGAGTAGATCGTGGTGCATCTGTTAAAATATCATAGAGAATGCCAGACTGAGAGTAGATCAGTTCTAGCTGTTGGGCTCTCATAATGGCCTCCTCTTCTGAAAACACCATAGATGTTGCTACGTATTTGGATATATAGGGAACCAAAGACTTCAATAACCACTTAGGAAATAAAGCATGAGGGACCTTGACCTTAATCAAGCTCTTTCTTCATCGCCACTCTCTGATATGATCATAGATGCGGACAGCCTTGGTTTTATCAAAGTTGTCCAACAGTTTTGTGTTGGCATAGTATATCATAGGTAACTAGAAATGGTTCAAGAAGACCATAGCCAAGTCATTAAAGTAAGAGTACCTCGAGCGTTCAAGCTCGATATACCACTTCATAGCACCTCCTATAAGAGTGTGTTGAAAAAGGAGAAACTAAGCAAAGTCATCTTTTAACGAGTTTGGCCAGCACCACAAGTGAAAGGTAGTCACATGATCACCTGGATCCTCGCCAATCTTGCCCTCAAATTTTGAAATATCTGAAGGAAAATTAGTTAGCATGGGGGGCCAATGTAGATTGTGACAGATCAAGTCATTTAGTAATATCGACAAATATGGAAAATGAAGAGTTTCCATAAAGGGTTGTTTTGGTTGTGGATTATTTACAGGAAAAGAGGGCCCTGGATTTTGACTGGCACCAAGCTGCCAGGAAAACTTGTACTGCTGGCCATGATTTTGGTAGAAACTGTGGCCTTGAACAACAAAATGAAATTTCATTTGTTGAGGCATCATTGGATGACTCCCTAAATTTAATGACATAGCCTGCATAGGGATTTCTCCCTGTGTTGTGTTCCAAGGACCTTGGTTGGGGATGCCCCCAACCAATCCGCCCGACATAGGAACAAAACCTTTCCCGGGGTTTATTTGAGTATGGAAGGAGTTTCCCCTAACATACATCCCTTGTGAGGGAACTAATCCTTGCCAAGGATTCCAAAGACCCTGTGTGGAGTATACTCTAGTCGTCGCTCCCTGTGAAGGAATGGTACCTTGCACCGGGTTCTATTGACCAAAACTAGGGTTGCCCCGAGATGAAGAAAAATAATTGTTCCCAAATGCACCAAACAAATAGAATGACATAGATCCCACTGATATTGTATAAGACAAAGGTCATAAACTACCTCCACCGAACAAGATATAATTATAATTAAGCTCGATTGGCTACTGAAAAGCGCCACCGAGTGAAAGAGACGAAGGAGGTATATGACCTCCACCATAAGGAATATCATTAAAAGGGGCAGTAGTGCCCACAACTAATCCTTGCAAGGGAGCGTTTGAGCTCCCTGCCCCCAGACCCATGGTTTGTAAGGTAGAATAAGTAAGAAATGAATGTGTATCAAAATCAGGCATCCCATATGAGAAATAAGCCCATGTCGTGTTCTGAGTAAACATAATAGTGGTTGAAGTTGTTAAAGGTATCAGACCACTACCCGAAGTCGTGGGAAGCAGGACAAATGAAGTCCTAACTGGTGAAGGTGGGGGAGGAGGTAGGATGCCCCCTCTAGTATTAGTCATTGTAGGAGTACAGAGACTCCTGGACTAATTAGCAACATTAAATTCCATTATCTCTTGTAGAACTAATTGGTGCTAAAAATATGTCACCTTGGCAGGGACAATTTGAATCAAGATCGGCATTGACAAGTCAGTAATCAAAGGATTTGCTGGCCTAAAACCTTCAGTATCAAGGTCAGAAACAATGGATTCCTCTAGAGCCATAAAGTCTCTTCTCAGATCAGGCTCGGGCACAATTTCCTATGGCACGGTCGCTTCAAACAATCCTTCTTGATCAAATATTCACCTCAATGATTGTGAAGGTGGATCCAAAGTAACATGCAACAAGCCCTGAAGCCTTCATGATCGGTGGAGTTGTTGGTCTTCCACTTTGTAGAATGATCAAATGACATAGTAAGGCTTGAATAGAATAGAACACACAACACACACTAATTTAACTTTCCCTAAAGATAAATCAAGAAGTTGACTAACTAGTGGGAAGGATGGTTACACCAATCGACACTATAAAAACTAACCGGTGCAAGTGAAACTCGAACATGGAAACACCCTTCGGGTATACTCTGCGAACTGTGATTCAACGTCTGGCCTAGGTATCATGGTATACCCCCATAGTCTCCTATGTAATACTGTAAAATATGTCCAACTAGGTTGCCATCTCGTAGTTAGTCACCAGAAGGGTACATTCGATAGTCGAGAAGATCATAATGAGCAGGATAATAAGTTTGAAGCCCTTCAAGGGTGTCGAAAGCAATTGGTACAGAAGACAACTGAGGATCTCAAATGGATTCAAGGTCCACGAGCATTTGTAGGAAAATGTGATCGATATTGTTCCCGAGAAAGACCCTCGATATACAATCCCCACTACGTTTAGTCTAGATTTGGAGGGGTTATCTCCTATGCCTTTCCTCATGTGACCTCATGTTTATCTCCTGTGTTAGAGGGGGGTCCCAACTAACTCTTACGACGCTGGAATTAAAACACTCCCTATCTTAGACTCCAATATTTGTTTTAAAATGGCCTTGAAGAGTTTCCTCTTCACACCTAATTCAAGGCCCTAAAACCGTAAACTAGTTGGTGAACCCTACAAATAGGAAGTCTAATATATTTTAAGTTAAGCATTAATTTTAAGGATTGATTTACACAAAGGATGTGATCGTGAAACTGATGGTGTTATGAAGAGACGAATAAGGAAGATAACTTTAAATCATTTGAAAGAAAAAGATACTTCGAAATTAAAGCAAAGCTTATAAAACTCTTTGTAAAATTCAACTTTTCTAAACAATGTTTCAAGATCTTGTAATTTAAAAGTTTCCTAAAAATAACTATGAAACAAAGACTCTTTTTCTTTTTTAAATAGACCTTGACTAATCTACCAAACTAAATGCAAGAAAAAATATATTTTTTTTCGAACTTCTTTAACAAGAAAAACTGAAGTAAATTCTTATTTTGCTTTTCAAAGCAAGAAACAATAACAAAGAGGAAACTGAAAAAAAGATTGATAAATACCCTAAGCCAACTGCAGATCGCAGTGATTCAACCAATAAACCAAATGGAGGATCTAAAACTTGATAGTTCACTCTAAACCTCTTAGGGAAAACAAAATAAAACTAAGGAACAAGTTAACCGAACTGTAACCCAAGCTATGGCCAAAGACAAAGACTCTGGCTAGCTCAGGAAAGTCCCGAGAAGATTAAACTTCTATCAGGAAAGAGACTGACTCCTCTTTGTTAAAAAACACTTTCAGGACACAGAGATGCGGGTTATACATCAGTATCATGTGTATGTACGTGGGTTGTCTATTGTGAAGAGAACGTATGTATGCGGTCTGACCCAAACCAGGGCACGTATACCTTTGAGACTTTTCAAAATAAGAAACAATATAGGTAGACTGATGGGGTAGGTAAATTTGGTATGCACCTTGCAGGTGACCAGAGACATACATTTGCACCTTCCACCAATCAAAGAATTTAGTCGTGAACTTGAACTTTGAGTCGGTCCCCAATCTCAAGGACAAACTTGTCCATATTTCCACACTTGGCTCAGTCGTCGAACATGACATCAATGCAATCTGTGGCTGCATCTAGGGTATTCACTCCAAAAATAATGAAACCAAGAAACAGCCATATCCAAACTATTTCTTCTTCCCAATCCTACACTTCGTGATTTGATCCTTCACGTTCCGAAGGAACCCTACAATCCAGTTAAATAATATAGGCTCCATGCATTGTAGAGCATAATAAATTTGAGATTTTGAAGACAAACGTGCACTCATGCTACCTACCAAGTTGGTAATGGAAAATAAAATAGATCTTAGTGCCAAATCTCTGACATCCTTGATCATGATTTGTCCCCCGACTAATCGTGACCCTGGAATACAATGGTCAACCACATACACCTCGGTAGGCTGAGGAGTTATCTGATTCCTAGACAAAAGGATAGGAGCCCCTCTTCTTGAGAGGTCGTTCAAAACGTACACGTCAGCGAGCTCAATTTTGAGCAATTGTGGTCCAATATGGAATGCATGTTCGACATCATCCCACAATCCAATCAGATACTCAAGTAATAAAACTTCTTTCTTCATATTTTTTTATTTGAACTACTTGAGGAAGCCACAATTCCTCAAAGAGACCCTTGTCTGAGGGATTTTCAATGCGGCTATATCATCGAGATCTTGCTCACGTTATTTCTATTCGATCATGGTTCTAATCCGTGTAAACTGCAAAAACATAAATTTAAAATCCTTTAGTCAATCTCTCATAGAAAAACATTGGGTATTTTTAGCATAAAAAGCAACATTTTTTTTCAGTTATGCGTCAGCACTTCCCTAATCTTATACAAAGGGAGCTAGCGCTCCCCAGGCACATGCACCAGGGCGTTGAAAACATGATCGATTCTCCCCTCATGCCTTTAAGGGAGCGTCGATCTAGTTTAGCGCCTAGTGATTCCTATGGATCCCATAACAGCCTAAAAACTACCTAAAATACAATTCTAAACCAGGAGAAATGACTAGAATGGTTAAGTGAACAGCCTGGTCCAGACAGATGTGAAAACAGTCAACCACAGCTCTGGTGCCCACAGCTTGAAAATAGCCCTCCGAGGTTGAAAATACCAGAGCTAGAAGAAATTGGTGAAAATGACATGGTAAATAAAATTTCTAACCCTATTTCACTATTATAGGGTTGATTTTTGCTAATATAAAGTTTCTTTTGGGTTTTTAAATCTTTTTTGAGGAGTCACTAATACCCTAGATGCAAAATTGTCTTTATTTGCAGGCTTCAAAGAAGTATATTTTTCATTAAACCTTGTAACACTAATGAGCACAGTTTCTGTTCTTTCTCACGCTCGAAAAAACATGAGAATGTAACTGAGTAGACTTTTATCTCTTTTTTGGACTCATGAAGGTTACACGTAAAAGGAAACACCTAGAGTCTCCTTTAAGATCTTTTCAAACTCTCTAAACATGACAATATTGTCGAGTGATCTTGCTTCCTTTCACACTCATTTTAAAGGTTTTGAAAGGGAAACTCCTGAGTAGCAGTTTATCTCTTTTTTGGACTTTGGAGACTAAATTTATGAAAAGGGACAACCCTGGAGTCCTCTTTAATTTCTTTTCAGACTCTCTAAACATGAAAAACCATCGAGTTTTCCTTCTCTAGACTCGATAAAAATCACACATTGAAGGGCCCATATGGGACCGAACCCTTACTTCTTCAAGTTCATTAAACAAAGGAAGAGGAACTTATCAAAGGTGAGTTATATCGAGCATGTGTTATCCTCCTCAAGTTCGTAAAAACAAAAAGAGGTACTCTTCTATCTGGATGGGGGAAAAACTTGAAGGAAGCAAGCCAAGCCATTTTTTTTATAATTGTCACAAGTCACTCTTGCAGTCGCCCTTGAACACGATACATTATTTCTACATACATTTTACTCCGCTTAAACTCTACACTGAACCAATCCCCTGAGTCGTTTTAATCCTTCGGGTCACCCGACGAAGTCACAGTATCCATTGCATCACGTTTTGTTCCATGTTACATTTATGCTTCTAAGTCATGTTGTGCCTGAGTGTTCAAGGGAAGTATCTACCTCAAGAGTCAACCATCACAAATTTCCAGTTTCAATACCTGTGTCAGTCCATACTCATTTCATTCACCATCTTACATCTCTATGTCATTTTTGGGTCGTTGATGAGGGATACATCAAGGCCCTCCTTCGACGAGTCTTTTCTTGTTGACTTCAACAAATTATATGAGAAATTTGACTTAGAAACCAGTTAGTACCTTGGGACTTGCATGCCTCAATGCCAGGCCTCCTCGGCTCCAAGAATAGGTTTGTATTAGGGTCCCTTGGGAGTTATTGACATCACTAGTGATTTCCCTCACACTTGTTAACATTTTATCTCATTGACCGGTAATCAAGTGGTTTCTACCATGTTCAACATCAAAACACTTATTCACATGGTTATATTCGTACTACATCGGGATTAGGACGAAGACCTTGGGTTGAGATTTCATTTTTTTATTTTCTTTCCTCGGGTGCGAAAGAGATATTTTGAGCATACTGATATACTATCACATAGATCCACTTTGTATTGGTTCGTGGCTATGTTTTATCATCTCCTCGATCCACTATGTATTTCTCGTGGCTACGATCAGTTCATGTCATGGAGGTATAGATCCACATTGTGTCTTTGGTGGCTATACCCTTAGTCAATATGATTATGGATACACAGTGTATTTGGTGGCATCCATACCTTAAGTCCTTTATCACTCAAGCATAGGTATACCTGCCTTGTGTTTGAAACATATGATAACATTTGTTTGATGGTTGTTTGCATCTTCTACCAGGTTCTCCGACTCCATACTCTTACTTTGAAAATATACAAAGCACTTTAGTCATCAGCTTCCATCTTCTGACCTCGCACTTTGGGGGGAAATCTGTTACACATCAAAATTCCCCACTTTGATAATGTCCCATTATCGTTTTCGTAAGTGTCGCAAGTGTTTCACTTTTTTCACAAGTCTCTCAAACATCATATTTTCATCCTCCATGTGTCACATTACAGACGACATCATAAGAACACTAAAGATAAATGGAAAGCTCATGCACATCCGAAGAAGGAAGGGTACACAAAACCTTTCACCCATGCCTCCGGATCTAAAGGAGAAAGGGAAGAAAAGGGGAGAAATGTGCATACTGTCACAAAGGATTCCATTTGGAATCCACATGCATGAAAAAACAAATAGATATCATGTCTCAAATACTTCAGCAAAAAAAAATTGGAGATCGCATCCCTGAGGGTGCCAAGAAGAAGAAGCCAGAAGATATGAATTCCAAGAAAGGCAATTCTAGCCATGCCTTGATTGCCATAAACTCCTCTCCCAATGCTTGGATCGTAGATGTTGGATTACTGAGAGGGGGGGGTGAATTAGTAATAACGTAATTATAATCATTTTTCTTCAAATGTTATATCAATGTAGCATTATTATCCAATAATGAGCAGTAATAAATAAACAATCACACACATACATAGTACACCATTGTTTTACGTGGAAACCCAAATTGGGAGAAAACCACAGAATGCTTATTCTTATATGTCTTGAAGAATTACATTCATTGGAAGCACCAACTTCCTTTGTTTTCTAGCTGGAACTGGAAGGATGCTCCAACCCCCTAGTTTCTCAAGCTACAACCTGAGGGAATCTCCAACTCCCCAAATATCTGGCTACAACCAGAAGGAAGCTACAACCCCCAATGTTCTCTGGCTACAATCGGAAGGTGGCTACAACCACCTGTCCTTGCCCCATCCTGCCACCCTGAAGTAGAAGTAGAATGATGAAACCACTGTCACACTATCACTATGAGATATACCACTGTAAACTTGTACCATTAAATCTGAACCATGGATCAACCTGTACCACAAACAAGTGCATCAACCATGCACCAACCTGTAATCAACCTGTACCATAAACAAGTGTATCCAACCATGTACCAAGTATGTTCCAATCATG
Source organism: Picea sitchensis (assembly GCA_010110895.2). Taxonomy (NCBI): domain Eukaryota; kingdom Viridiplantae; phylum Streptophyta; class Pinopsida; order Pinales; family Pinaceae; genus Picea; species Picea sitchensis. The sequence continues at coordinate 107,252 of SNQJ01S0026045.1, forward strand.
CGTCAACTACTCATCAATATGTACCAACATCATCAACTATACACCTCATGTATGTGCGCCAACTCATCAACCACTTGTCTCAACCATGTACTCAACATGTACCTCAACCAAAAGCCCTCATCAATTTCATCATCCAAATCTTATTTGTAGTTCTGTAATAGAACTAGTGTATATGATCACATTCCTGCAAACCTTCCTTAACTTTAACAACAAGAGACTAGAATTTTCATCAAACTTTTCTTTAGTCTCACATGCCTAGTTTTCGATTAGTCAACAACCCTAACTTGAAGTAATAATAACTTTGAACCTATAATGTATAAAGATCTGAAACTGATACACAATGTTCTTTAGTGTGTTTTATTCAATTCATCCAAGTGAAACTACTTGGAACCTCTCAGAAAAGGAGTTATAGCAAAAATGGCATACCTTGCTGAATTATGGCTTATTCTAGAGAGCGACCTTGTAGAGCGTGCCCCACAAAATATGATTGATGAAATGATATGAAAATGTTACACATCATACTACAACATGTACCCTAACCAACACATTTGGTCGCACTGAATTTGGATATTTTATGAAAAGGTTATGATGTTTTTACCCGAAACACCTTATGTTGACTAGTTTCAGGATTGGCCACAAACCCTATTTTCCACAAAGTGTAACTCCCAAAATACAATGAAACACAAGCTGAATTTTTAACCAAAGATACTTGGATATAGTTTCTCACTTTCATAGCAATTTAAATATCTGAATCATTTTAGAAAACAAGTTATATCCAAAATGGTGAGATGACCTTAAAATAACATACCTTAGAAAGCACCATCAAAAGAATTTATACTTCCTTGCATTTCAGCCTTCTTTTCTTCACTTTCCTCAGAATTTCGTCTTAGATATCATTTTTATACCTCAGAAACCTATAGATATTCAATATTCACAAGTGTGATTCAAATGAGAGAGCCTTGCCTCTTATTTATACTCTCCAAGTAGCTTCTTCTACGTCACTTGGCCCCACTTTCCTTATTTTAGGGTTGGGTCCACTTCTAATTTCTCCATT
>SNQJ01S0026045.1:118184-138842 GCA_010110895.2 Picea sitchensis
ACTAATCAACTATTGGTACAGGGTATCATTCACAACTTTACGTGATGCATCCACTCGCAATTTCACACAAGGTTCTATGGGTGTAGAAATAAGTTTACGACCATCCATTCTAAGATTCTTCAAAATCTCCAAAACACTTGGGTTGAGTCAAAATAAGCTCTTATTTATCATCCCACACCTTCAAACCAAGGCAATAATGAAAATCACCTAAATCCTTTGTCTCAAGTTCATGAGACACCTCATTGTTCAACCAATGATAAAATCATCGTCATTTTCTAGTTAACATGAGATCATCCACATATAAAACAACAAGTGAAATGATATCTCCATCACACATAAAATAATTGTTAACATTAAAAGATTACTTATTTATGTCTTTACCACATAACCAATAATCAATCTGAGTGTACCATGCATGGGTGACCTACTTAAGACCATAAAAGGACTACTTCAACCAACATATAATATACTCCTTACCAACAACGTCAAAACCTTGTAGTTGTCATATGTAGACTTATCTTCTATAACACCATTCAAAAAAAATCTTCACATCTATTTGGTGAAGACTCCAACGATAACAAGCAACAAAGGAAAGAATACATCTAATGTTGGTATATCCAACAATCAAAGGAAAGGCGTTATTGTAGTTAGCACTTTTTTAACTGGAACCTTTTCCAATATTTTTCAATGAAAACATCAAAATTATGTTTAGATTTGAATATCCATCTACTACCAATCACCTCCATCCTCTTAGGAAAAGGGAGCATATCATACACATAATTTTTTCATGATACTATCACATTCTTCTTGCATGGATTTAACCCATTCTTTGGAACATAATGATTTATCAAAAGTGTTCGGCTCAAAATCAACCAAGGTACACATCCAAGCAACAAAAATAACTTCCTACCTCTTATTTGAAATTTTGATTTGAGTGGCCCTTCTAAGAAACATTATAACTCTCAATTTTTCCTCAAGATTCAACTTTGAACCTTTGACCATTTTCTTCACCCACATAGATCTCTCCCCAACTATCGCTTAATAATCTTGGTTGTCACTACCAGCTACCACATTAATCCCTTTAAGTTTCATGCCATCATCCACTACTTCCTCACTACCTTTTCTAACAATTCCTTGTCAACTTTTGTCACATCCAACTCCAAACCCAATAAATACACCTTGGTTATTGGTAGCTTCAAGCTTCACTCTCTTATTGAAAGTTATGTAAGAATATGTTAGTGAATCTAATCACCTAAATTGATGAACTAAAAGTTTCACTCAATAAAGGCTTCCTCCGATGTAATATCCTTTAGAGACTTATGAAGATACGTTTTCATAATATAATTAGCAAAATTGCATGCTTTGGACCATAAGAAATGAGCATACCAAACTAATCCAACATGCATCTAATAGTTTCCACAACACTTTTGTTCCTCCTTTATGAAAGACTATTATGTTGGGGAGATCAAGGTACACAATTCTCCATTTTAAACCTAAATTGCTTGCAAAAACCAATGTAACATCCCCCACTATAATCCACAGTTTAATTAATGCTTATGTAGATATAATGTGTGGCTACGGCCAAATCGATGTAATATGAGAATTGTGTTTCAATGTTTTAATAATAAAATGTGATACCAGTTGCTAAGGGGACATGGACAAGATATGGGGGTTGAATTAATCCACAAGAGAGGGGAGAGTCTAGGATAATGGCCAAGAGGGGTCCAAGGGGGAATTACCCATGTATATTAATTCAACCCATTTTGCTAAATTTTCTATTGATATATGAACCTTCTAATTTATGATTGTGTGTTCCCAAATCCAGTCATTGAATACATGTAAGAGAGAGGGTGTGAGTAGTCACATCCCATAGTTATTGGACACATGGGGGTTGAGTACAATCATCTTGGGAAAGTCTGTGAGTCAAGCAAGCCAAAGGAGAGAAATGTGTATGGGTTGGGACAACAATATTTATGGAGGAAGTTTTTGTGCATGAGGAGCAAGGAGGAGAGCTTGAAGCTCATGCATCCATGGAGGGAGAATTCTAGAGCATGCTAGAGCGTATTTGGAGCGAATTGGAGCTAGATAAGTGAAGATCCAGGTTGTCAGGATTGAAGAGTCAAATCCTGGGTGATTTGCATTGTAACAGAGAGTGTTTGTTGTTGGTTTGCTGGTAGTTTTCCTAGCAGCAAGTTCCCTTGAGTTCCCAACTGAGATATTCATGGTTATCTATGCCAGAGAGACCCTGATAAATGAATGGGATGCCCAAGGGACTGAGATAAGTGAAGGGGTACATTCCTTGGGTTGGAAAGGTCAAGAGGAAGAGAGCTAGTGAAAAATCGAGATAGTTGTAGGAAGATATCAGTGGGTTGTGAGTTTTCTGAGGTGTGAGTGGACAGTGAGAGACCACCCTCTTTTTTGGATTACTAGCCTCAGCTCAGGGGTGACTAAATATTGAGATTTGGAATAGTCAGTCTATGATTGGGTGGAATGTCTGTCCTAAGCAGCCGGTTGTACAAAAGATTTAAAAGATAAGTGTTATATCTTGTTGATGTGTTATTTTTATGTGTATAAATGTTGTGCATGAACTATGTGTATAAGATTGATTACATGTTGTTGCGTTTGAATTACTAGTTGCATTTCATGAGCATTTTACCATGTTGTAGATGCATGTAAAAAATGGTAACATTTAGCAATTAAATCTGGTTGTAATTCATATATGTAAGCTACAATAAATTAGTTGGTTGTAAAATAATTAAATTAGTTAGCAAAAGTTTTGCTCTTATTAGTATTTTTCACTAAAATGTCCCTTGGTTGGGTTGGGGGACGTTACATTATGGTATTAGAGCGTCTGGTTCAAACAACGAGCTTATATGGACAAGAACTAGAGAAAATTGATGAAATTTGTTGTTGCGGATTTATTTTTTGTGTGACAGATTTGGGGAAAAACGAAGAATTTAGAGAGAAATCCCCAATCGTGGGAAAAAATCGAGTTTGAAATACTTTGAATGGTTTAAGAAGGTTAAAGTAGTAGAGAGGTAAATTTGCAGAGCCGAACTCAACTTGGAATGGTTGAAATTTGAGTTTTAATGGCCACCTATAGAGCTGCAGAAAATTTGGTGAATTGGCAGTTGAGATCATGTTTGATCTTGACATCGACGACTGAGATTCGCCAAGATAAATTTAAAAATCCATAAGGTATCAGTCATTTGAAAGGTTGATCAAATCGGCGAACATGATTATTTTTTAGTGGTTTGGGAAATGGATTAGATCGACGGTATGTATTCCTTTTGGTCGTTGGGAGAATGGAGCAAAAATAACGACCAAGATAATCTCAAGTGAGAGGTTGACGGCCTACATTCACCTAGGTTTGTCAAAAAAATTCTAAGTGTTGGAGTTCAACGAAATATTTTGTTGGCGGCCAATGGTCAGATCAACGAGATTTATGGAGGGTTTGAAGTTCTCCAGTTGAGCTCATCAATGGTCGACAGTCGAATCGATGAGTTTGGTGAAGAGTTGGTTCGGTCGGAAGAGATCTCTCGTCGTTGATGGTTGACAGTCCGGGTGTCAGACAAATCAAGCAAAGTCTTTCCAATCGCCAACAAAAATTTTCGATGGTCGATGGGTCAATGGTCTAGCATTAGACGATTTTGGATAAATGTTTGAATCAAGAAACGAAAGTCATCGATGGTAAATGAGTTGATGGACGGCCATCTGCCAATTCAATGAGGTGTTCAGGTCATCCAAGAGAATCGACCAATGGCCAATGGGGGGAAGGAGGGTGATGAAGTGTCATGCCACATAATCATCCATGTTTCATGCAACATCACCCAAGTTGACACCTCATGATGACATGTCATGCCACATCAACACCCACGTGTCATGTCAGGTCAACAATTGCCACATCAGCCAACAAAAGTGGTCGATGGCCGATGGTCAGGTCGGTCGATTTGGGGGAAGCATTTTTTACATTTATTGGGGATCCTCGGTCGTCTATGGGCCAATGGTCAGGCATTGTATGTATTGATGAGAAGTTTTCATTCACCAACGAAGATCCTCGACGATCGATGGTCGAATCTGTTGATTTTAGAGTTGTGTACAAATCGTTTGTCGGGGGAATGCGTCGATGGTCAACAATCGCGTCAGTATATCAGGGAAAGTATGTTGCACACTCAAGGAATAATATCGATCACCGATGGTTGATGTAGCGCAAATAAATATCTCAAATTCCACGCGATTTGAGATCAACGACTCAGATTTAAAGGGTTGTTAACAAAGAAAAACAATCAGTTCTATATGAAATTTTCTGAATTTCTCATATTTTTTATGGTCATTAACTTGCAAGGCATTTTTGAGGACCCAAATGATGTTTTTATCTAATCAAAACCCACTAGAACATAGTGTAAAATAAATCGGAGAGAGAGATCCAATGAGCTAAACGGTTTGCAAAATAGAGCTCGTATGAGAAAGTAATAGCCAAAATAGTAAGGGTAAAATTTTGGCACCAAATTTACTTCTAGAGGGCATAACTCCATGCTCAGAAGTCCATTTGGGGCACAAGAGCAGTAAATGGAAATATTATGACCCGTAGAATCCAGCAATAAATTCATATTTTGGTTATGGGATCCTAAAAATGCATAGGAATATAAATAAGACACATGTAGCATGTAGGGATAAATTTGGTAAAATATCCTAAACTTCTATGAACCATAACTTACAGCTCAGAGCTCGGATTTGAGCAAGAAAATAGTCGATGGAAAGGTATTGAGGAGTATAATACATATATCAACCCAAATTTTTGAATTGGGCAATTCGTTTTCTAAAATATTAATAAATATATTTCTATAGCAGTGAAAGAGTGAAATTGGCAGCATGTGAATGTTGTAACTTTCCACCCATAACTCAAATTGAGTCATGAGTATGCTCGTTGGAAAGATGTATTAGAGAGGAATGCATATAAGGAATTAAAAAATTGATTTTATGCATTATTTCCTCCATAAATTGATGAATAAATAACATGTATTCTAATGGATGGAATGTTTTATGTTATGCATGTTTCTAATAGTAATTGTTGCATGCACATTTCTTGCAGAATTACAGGTAAAGGAAAGAAACTTTGGTTCTTATATGAGGAATGGAGTTATGGAAGATGCTCATGGATCTTACAGCCATGAGAAAGAGATCAAAGGTTTACATGTCAGCATAGGGAATGTTGAGACATAGTCAAATGGAAGAAGAGATAGGAAGGAGTGTGACACTATGAGAAGCCTGCATAGGGAAGTGCAGAGCTATAGAGCTGATAACGAAAAGATTATGAAGGATTTGGAAGAGATACTTCGGAGATTCAACATGTTGCATAAGAAATTCAACAAGGACTCTAGTACCAAGCAAGCATCTAGTGCTAGACAAGTTTCAACATCAAGATCCCATAGCAAAAGGGATGATCATGGAAATCATAGGCAATCAAGGAGCATGAGCATGCACCATCATTCTCCAAGGCAATCCACTATAAGAACTCACGCAATTTCAGGGCCAGGGATAAGCCCAAGTGTGTCCCTTGTTAGGAGGTAAAGGAGAAGGCCTGAGGAAGACATCTTTCAAGGTGAGCATAGGAATATTAAGCCACCGGATTTCAATGGTGAACACAACAAAGGAGAAGAGGTTAAGGCCTGGCTATTGAAAATGACGAAATATTTATAGCTGCATGATTACCCCTCACGGGTAGAAGCAAGAATTACCACCTACCACTTGTAAGGAAAGGAATCCATGTGGTGGGATTAGCTCAAGCAAGCCAAGAACCTTGATGCCTTGATGAGAAGAGGATCTCATGGAGGTAGTTCAAAGGATATTTCCAAGAGAAATATTCGTCAGAGCATTACTACAAAAGGAAGATGAAAGATTTATTTGAACTCAAGTTGGGAACCATGAAAATGGACGAATATGAAAAGCGGTTCTTTGAATTATTGAAGTATGTTGACTTCGTCAAGGATGAAAATGTCAAAATCCAAAGGTTTCTAAGTGGGTTACCCTCCTTCTACAATCAAAATATTCAATATGATAACCCTAAGAATTTGGAGGAGACCATAAGGAGAGCAAGGCATATTTATGAGCAGAGCAAAGGAAGGTCAATGTTCCAAAAGGCTTGGAATGACAAGATGAAAGGGAAAAAGGATCAAAGGCAAAATGTTTTAAGCCAACCTTTTTCAAGAACAACACCCAAGTAAATGAGCAAGGTCAGTCAGCACAAAATGAGCACAAGACTGCGAATTCATTTGGAAAGATGCCAAGGCAACAACCTATTCAATGTTGTGGATGTGAGGGAAATCACTTATATAGGGACTGCCCTCACAAATGAGAAAGAATGATAATTGTTCACAACATTCGATAAGCTGAAATAGTTCAAGACATGGGGTGAAACATGCCAACGATTTATGCAGCCTTGGACAAAAAAAAAACAGAATATCAATCCCCCATGATCGAAGTGGAAGGTAAGATTGATAACCATCCCATATAAATTTTGATTGATTTTGGAGCTAGACATAGTTACGTAAATTCTAACATTGTTGAAATATTTCACTTGTAAAGAAGTAAGAACAATAAATTTGGGTTAGTTCAAGTAGCCACATGAGCTAAGAGAAAGATCAATGAGCTAGTTAAATATTGTCAAATAGACATGAATGGACACAACACAAAGGTGGATGTAAACATCATACCGTTGGGTTCATACGATTGTCTAATTGGCATGGATTAGTTGGAAAAGCACCATGTTATCTTATATTATTACAACAAGACAATCACATGTCTTGATGAAGAAGGGAAGCAAGGAAAGATTCAAGGAATTCCAAGAGTTGTAGTTGTTAGAAAGATTTCAACTATGCAGTTGAAGAAGATTTTTAGGAAGGGATGTCATATTTTTGTAGTCCATATGGAAGAGGCAGCCAAAGACAAAGTGGCAAGCATTGAATACCATCCGGTCTTGAGGGTTTTCGAGGATGTTTTTAGAAAAATCTTGAGATTTTGACAAGAGACATTGATTTCTCTATTGATTTGGTGCCAAGAGTTGCCCGAGTGTCCAAGACACCTTACAGAATGGGCACACCAGAGCTGAAAGAGTTGCAAATGTAACTTGAAGAATTGTTAAAAAATGGGTATACATGCCCAAGTGTGTCACCTTGGGGATCCCTTGTGCTATTTGTAAAGAAGAAAGATGGAACCTTAAGGCTGTGCATTGATTTCGGACAGCTTAATCAGGTCACCATAAAGAAAAAAATATCCTTTTCCAAGAATTGATGATTTGTTTGATCAGCTGAAAGGTGCAAGAATATTTTCCAAGATTGACTTGAGATCGGGCTATCATCAAGTGAGGATTAAGGGAAGAGACATTAGCAACACAACATTTAGGACAAGATAAAGGAATTATGAATTCACAATAGTACCATTTGGACTATCAAATGCCCCAACTGTCTTTATGTTCCTGATGAATAGAGTGTTATGGGAGTACCTGGACAAGTTTGTGATTGTGTTCCTAGATGATATACTTTTCTAATCTAAGTCAGAAGAGGAGCATGAGCAGCATTTAAGAATGGTTTTGCAAGTTTTAAGAGAGCATAAATTGTATATTAAGCTAAGTAAGTGCATCTTTTACCAAAAGAAGATTCACTACTTGGGGCATATCATTTCAACATATGGGATAACAGTGGATCCTAAAAAGATAGAGGCCATTAGAGGATGGCCAACACCAAAGAATGTGACAAAGTTTAGATCATTCATGGGTTTTTCAGGTTACTACCGAAGATTCATAAAATGATTTTCAAAGATTACAAGTCCAATCACTTCCTTGCAAAAGAAGTGAGTAAAGTTCGAATGGACTTCCAAGTGTGAAGAGAGTTTTCAACATCTAAAAGGCATATTGAAAAGTGCACCCATATTGAAGATTGCAGATCCAAATGAAGATTTTGTTGTGTGAATTGATGCATGGAAGGAAGGACTCGGTGGAGTTCTCAGTCAAAAGGATCATGTGGTATGCTATGAGTCCAGAAAATTAAAAGATCATGAAATAAATTATGCTACCCATGATCTAGAGTTAGCAGCAATTGTACATGCATTAAAAATGTGGAGGCATTACCTTATGAAGAATAAATTCAAGCCAAGGACAGACAACTATGATCTGAATCATTTTTTTGGACAACCAACACTAAATGCTAGACAAACTAGATGGTTGGAATTTCTGAGTGAATATGACTTCAAAATTAAGCATATAAAGGGAAAGGAAAATCAAGTGGTTGATGCACTCAGGAGGAGAGTTCATGAAGTGTATATTGCAGCCATTAGCATGTACAAGACTGATATGAAAGATCAAATTATTGCAGCATCAAATTCAGAATAGAAGTATGTAAAAATAAAATAAATATTACAGCAAGGTAATTTTCAGTAGAAATTTAATTCTTATGAGCTGAAAGAATATGGAGTTCTTGTAACATCCTCACTATAATCCCCAGTTTAATCAATGCTTGTGTAGATATAATGTGTGGCTATGGCCAAAGCAATGTAATATGCGAATCGTATTTATGTGTTTTAATAATAAAATGTGATGCCAACTACTAAGGGGACATGGACAAGACATGGGGGCTAAATTAATCCACGAGAGAGAGGAGTGTTTAGGATAATGGCTAAGAGGGAGTCGAGGGGAGAATTACCCATGAATATTAATCCAACCCATTTTCCTAAATTTGCTATTTGTATATGAACCTTTCCATTTTTTATTGAGTGTTCCCAAAGCCAATCATTGAATACATGTAAGAGGGTGGGTGTGAATAGTCACATCCCATAGTTATTGGGCACATTGGGGTTGAGTACAATCAGCTTGGGGAAAAGTGTGAGTCAAGCAAGGAGAGCCAAAGAGAGGAAATTTGTATGGGTTGGAACAACAATTTTACACATGGAGTTTGTGTGCATGAGGAGCAAGTAGAGAGCAAGGAAGAGATCTTGGAGCTAGTGCAGCCATGGAGGGAGAATTCTAGAGAAAGTTGGAGCATATTGAAGTGTATTTGGAGCTGGATGTTGAAATAATGTAACTGCAAAGAGTATTCTTATTCTTATTTGATATATTATTTATAGGATTAATCCCCATTGTGGATTAATCATGTTGGTAATTGTATTAGGACCAAATCCCCTTTTGCGGATTGGTCAACAAACAATTATAATAGGCAGAATAAGAAGTCGACTATGATTAATAAGACCAATATAATAAAGGTGGGTTTAGCCACCCAGTTTAAGAAGTCGGCCCTACAAGTGAGACTTCACACACATGCGAGAACTTGTAAATAAGGAGGCTAGCACCTCATTTGAACACAACTCACTTATAGGTTTGAGAGACAAGTTCTTATTTGTTACCGACAAAGGAGAGAGAGGACAAAGTGGCACATCTTTTTGGAAGGACATTTTGTAGTGAGTTATCTCTTGACATTGTATTGGCAATTTAGCAAGGAAGTTTTGTTGGGTTTCTTCCCTAGAGGGTTTCAGGGATAAATGTTGTGTCTCTTGTGAATGTGTATTTCTGATGATCTTGTTCTTATGTTTCTATTATCTGTGAAATGAAAAAAGAACTATAATAATGGCATAAACATTAACATGGTTTGAGAGACAACTGAAGGAAGCATATTTTGCAAGAGGAAACACGTCAACATTAATGTTACCATACCCAAAAATTAGGAGTTTTGCAAAAGTGAATATTTTCGGCTCCAAAACCACCTAGAAAGTTCGCCCTCCCCAAGGATCATTTTGGCACTTAGAAGCACCTTTTAGGTGGCTAGATCTCCCGAGAAAGTGAAACCCCTAGTTTCACAAAGTACTAGAAAACCAGTACCAAAAGTACCAAAAGTACCAGTACGAAAGTACCGAGGAAAACCCGAGGCTTACCGGTCAAAACCCTGAATCAAGTTTGAGGGTCAAAGTTGGGTTTTAATTGGCGCACCATTAACTTCGCCTCCATTAAGCATCCTATCCCTAGATCATGGCCTAAAACCGAAGTTTGAAAAATTAGGGTTTCCTAAATGGGAAAGCCCTAGATTCTGATTCTGATTCTGATCTAGTAGAACCGATTCTGATTCTGACTGATTCTGATTAAACACCGGTCGTTAAACCCATAGAACCGGTTGTAATCACCCTTGAAGTTTTTAAGAGTTGGTAATGATTACATTTGCTACCAGATGGAGCCACCACCTACAAATGTTATCAAAGGTATGTACCCACATATATTTAATGGATTTAAACCCTAAAGAGTATTTACTGCGGGAGAAGGGATCTTTTTCCATATATCCAAAAGGATCTCAAAGATCCAACACATTCAAAGATTGATCACGACCCAGGTGTGGTTATTCTGATATACATCTATTTGTCATAACATTATCTTGATCAGTGTTGTATTGAAGCTATGATCAAATTATTAGAAAGGATTAAAAGTTGATCAGAGCTTATTATCTAACCTAACCTTCTATCAAGATAGTATATTGTCCTAGTCTGACGGGCGAGGTTGAAGAAAGCACTAAATCACTTAATTGAAGGAGACACGGAAGAAAAACAAGCACTCATTCTTGAGGACAAGGCTCGGGGTTTGATTAATCAAGATTAAAAAAGTACACACTTGACAAGTTGATGACTATTGTTGAGATAACAGTCTTTGTAAGTATTATACTTGATAGCAAGCATGTAGAAGTGCAAATACTTTTGCACGATACAAATAACACCTTCTCAAGGAGAAACCTGGTGTGTTAGTTCAGGGTTTCCATGGAAGAATGCTTGGTTCCAACACTATGAGAGTGTTGACCACATTTCGTATTATATTCTTACCTTTTAATCTTTGCTTTAGATCAATTATAAGTGATAGCTCTAAAGGAACTCTTGTGATGATTGACCGTGCTATTGATTTATATTATCAAGAAGGATATTCTTGTTTTGTTGACCTTGCTCTAGGTTACATGAGGAAGCTATAGCGAAGGTTGCAAAAGCCAACATGCTAAAAGGAGACCGTATATGAAACAATCATCATTGGAAGAGGAGAATTTGACTTGCATAAGCTATAGGGTCTCATTTTGCCATGACCCACACCATTGAATAATCTTGGCATCAAGAATTAGCTCACTTCAACTACAAAGGTGCTACCATACATATGCAAGTAGTCCCGCGGGTTTACCCGAACTCAAAGGTGACCATGAAGGTGTATGCATTGGATGTGCACAAGGGAAGAACATCGAACTGTTTCTAAGAGGAGACTGACAAAGGCGAAGAGAGTCCCGAGAACTCATCCATTCGAGATGTGTGGCCCCTGAAATGCCATCATCCTCCATTAATGGGTATGTATACTATGTATGCGTTCATTAATGATTATTCTCATAAAAGACCTAGATATATTTGAAGTGTTGAACAAAATCAAGGAATTCAAAGGAAGCCTTGATAAAGAGGAGAACCCCTATGTAGGAATATTAAGATAGCAGGTGGAATAATGGAGGAGAATATACCTCAAAAGAGTTTGTGAACTTCTGCAAAGATTTTTGGATCAAGATCCCCAACAAAGCAGTGTAGGCTGAGCAGAAGAACAAAACCATACTGGAAAGGCTGTGAAGATGAAAATCTTCCTATGTGCTTATGGAAGCAACAATGGCAGGTGTGTTTGGTGATGCAGAACTGATTGTCCAATAGTGCACTTGGGCTCAGACACCGAAAAGTGTTCCTTGGAAAAGAAGTGAGGAGGTAATCCATCTCAAAATATTTAGATTATCCATTGCTTATTCATATACCTAAAGAAAGAAACAAAGTTGGACCCTTGAGGAATATTTGTAGGGTCTCCAAGGCCTTGGAATCTACACACGGTCACCGCCATTATAGAATCAGCAGGATGTGACCGTTGATGAAGAAATGACACTTAAGAAATCAAGAAGATACCATCTTGAAGAGTATATGAAGAGGAAACTGTAAACCCCAGGATTAGGAATGCAGTGAGAGAAGTTCAGGTACAAAACCCGATTGAGGGAAGTCATAACTTCCCACGATGAGAACTTCTAGAAGACCATGATATAGTAGAAGTTTAAGAGCCTCATCAAATGACCTTCTCCCATAAAAGAAAGCATGCTTGAACTGAGAGCTTATTCAAGATGGAGAAGTATGTTGTTCGAGAAGGAACCTCAAGACAGGTGAAAAAAACCAAATCCATTCTCCAATTACGCGGCTTTGATGTGATCTCCCGGATGAAGAGCCTACCCGCTCTGAAGAAGCCATTCAAAGAAAAGTGGGTGAATGCCATGAGGAATACCAATCATGTGAAGAGCGAGAAGTATGGAAATAGTTCGGTCGAAGAATAAAGATGGGGTATCTGGATGGCTCTTCAAAATGAAACATGTTGCTAATGGAAGCATTCAGTATAAAGCAAAGATTTGTGTCATTGGCTTTTCCCGAGGAAGGAAGGCCATTGACTATGAAGAAGAGACATTAAGCTCATGTAGCGAGATACACTTGATCGGGGACCATCATAGCTCTTACTGACTAAGATGAAGTGGTACCGGATAGGTGTGAGGCAGTTTTCCTAAATGGTGTCATCAAAGAGGAAGTGTATATAAGAAACCCCAAGGATTTGAGAATTTGAAGAGAGGAAGTCTCATGTCTGATTGAAGAAAGCCTTATACAGTTGAAGCAAGCTCCCGAGCTTAGTATGGCCATATAGATAGTTTCTTGGCGAGTTTGCAGGCTTTACCAAGAGTAAAGCAAACTCAAATCTCTACTTCAAATTATGGATAATGAACCCAGGTAATCCTATTGTTGTATGTGGATGACTTATTCTTAGCGGAAAAGAAAAGCTCATCAGCGAATGTAAAGAACTTGTGAATTTGAAATGAAAGACCTTGGCCTAATGCATTACTTCTTAGATCTTGGTACATGGCGGAATCCAAAAGGATCTTCATAACCAGGGGAAGTACGGTCGAAATCTTAAAGAGATTGACATGCTAGAATGTAAGTCAATGAATACACCTACATGGAAGCGAATTTGAAGTTGTTGGTCAATACTTCCTCAGAATTGATTGATGCCACACTACTCTGAGGAGCCAGTTATTGGATGGTTGATAACCCTGATGAACACGGACTGATATATATTTGTTTTGCTGTGAACATTTTGAGTTAGTTTCTGGTAGAATGCAGACATGTTCACCTAGTTGGTACAAAACATGTGATGAGGTACCTTAAAGGTACAATGGATTATGGACTTCGATATGATGGAGATGGAAACACATTGAGTGGATATACTGACTCATATTGGGAAGGAAACGTACATCTGAAAAAGCACTTCAAATGTTGTTTTAGTTTGAGATCAACCATGATCTAATGGCAGAGTAAGAAGCAATATTATATAACTGCAGTAGGAAGAAGAGTACATTACCGCGTAATTACGCTAGGCTATGAGAAACTATATGACGAAGTTGTTGGTGACTGTTGACTTGGAGATGAAACAGCGTGACTCTATGTGACAGCGAGCTGCATAAAGATGATAGAATCATGTATTCCATGGCAGTCGAAGAACATGGAAATCTGCTATCATTTCATCCATGACATGGTCTGAGAGAGGAACCTTGAAACTCAAATACATTAACTGGGGATGAATATGATTTATGACGTGTGACCAAACCTCTATCTCGTGTAAAAGTTTGAACACTTTCGAGAAAAACTTGGTATAGTCCGAAAGGAACCCCCCCTGAAAGGAGGATACCTTATTTATTCCTTGCTTTTGACCTGTTGTTAGGCGTAAAGCAAGATGAGTCATTGCCGACCTCCTTGTTAGATGTAAAGAGCATGGCGTTGTGTGTTCCTTGCTTCTAACCTAGTTGTTGAATGTAAGAAAGATGATTCCTTAGCCGACCTCGTTGTTAGGCGTAAAGAAATATGATGATTCCTAAACTACGACCTCGTTGTTAGACGTAAAGAGATGTTGATGTGTTCCTTGCTTCTGACCTAGTTGTTAGGCGGTAAAGCAAGATGATTCCTGCGCTTCTGACCGCGTTGTTAGGCGTAAAGCGAGATGTTGATGTGTTCGTTGTTTTTGACCTATTTGTTAGACGTAAGCAAGATGATATATATATACCCTTCTTCTGACCTAGTTGTTGGTAAAAGCAAGATGTGGCCCGACCTTGACTACCATCTTATCATTGTGACATTGAGCGGTGTGATATGCTTGTGATAATGCCGACCTAGTCTTTGGCGGTAATTGCTCGTTTTTAGTGATACATATTGATGCGGATGATGATGGCATTTCGAGTATGACGATGTTGTCGATGAATAAAACTTTCGATGACTCATAAATATACCAACCAATTTCCAAAGATGATATTGATAGTATTGTCCTCTGATGCACCACTAATGATATAGACCTCTAGCATGATGCTGTAGAATACCCTTCTTGGTAATGGGGAGTGTTGAAATAATGTAGCGCAAAGTATTCTTATTATTATTTGATATATTATTTATAGGATTAATCCCCATTGTGGATTAATCATGTTAGTAGTGGCAGTAGGACCAAATCCCCTTTTGCGGATTGGTCAACGGAGACGAATAATAAATGAGAATAAAGAAGTGTTACGACAATTAAAGAAGACCGAAATATAATGAGTGGGTTTACCCGCAGTCTGAGTCGGCCACACTTGATGAAGAGACACTTCCTGCGTGCTACGACATATAAAATGAGGCTAGCATCTCATTTGAACACAACTCACTTACTTTCGGTTTAAGAGATAAGTTATGATTTGTTACCCGACCAATGGAGAGGGAAAAGAGTGAAGCATCTTTGGAAGGACATTATGTATTGGTTTGTATGAGTTATCTCTTGACATTGTATTGGCAATTTATGATAAGGAAGTTTCTTGAGTTTTTCTTCCCCTAGAGGGTTTCCCGGGGATAAATGTTGTGTCTCTTGTGAATGTGTATTTCGATTGATCTTGTTCTTATGTTGCTCTTATATGAATGTGTATTTCTCAGTGATCTTGTTCTTATGTTGCTCTTATATATTGAAATGCAAAGAACTATAATAATGGCATAAACATTAACACTGGAAACTTAAGAGCCAGCTTTTCAGGCCTGAAGAGTGAACTCCTGGGCTAGTTGCATTGTAACAACAAGTGTTTGTTGTTGGTTTGTTGGTAGTTTTCCTAGCAGCAAGATCCCTTGAGTTTCTAGTTGAGAGATTCTTGGTTACTTGTGCCAGAGAGACCTTGATGAATGAATGGGACGCCCGAGGGACTGATATTAGTGAAGGGGTACATTCCTTGGGTTGGGCAGGTCAAGAGGAAGAGGTGGTGGAAAATCGGGATAGTTGTAGGAAGATATAAATGGGTTGTGAGTTTTATGAGTTGTGAGTGGACTATGAGAGACCACCCTCTTTTAGGGGGGTGATTTTCTATTGAGATTTGGAACAACAAGTCTATGGTTGGGTGGAACGTCTATCCCAAGCAATTGGTTGCACAACATAATTAAAAGATAAGTGTTTTATCTTGTTGTTGTGTTATTTCATGAGTTTATTTGTTGTGCATGAACTTTGTGTATTTAAAAATGATTTATATGTTGTTGTATGAATGATTAAGTTGCATTCATGTTATTTTGGTATGTTTTAAATGCATCTATTTTTATGGTTATAGATAGTAACTAAATCTATTTTAATTCGTAGTTGAAAGCTACAGGAAATTAGTTAGTTATAAAACAATTTATTTAGTTAGCAAAGATTTCATTTTTTATGAGTATTATGCATTGTAATGTCCCTCGGTTGGGCTGGGGGACATTACATTATGGTATCAGAGCATCTGGTTCAAACACCAAGTTTGGATGGGCTCGAACCAAAGAAAATTGTTGAAATTCACTATTGCAAATTTTTTCTATGACAGATTTGGGGGGAAACAGAGGATTTAGAGAGAAATCCCTAAATTCGTGGGTAAAATCCGAGTTTGAATGACTCTGGACTATTTAAGAAGGTTAATGGAGTAGAGTGGTGAAGTTGCAGATTGAAATTTGACCTAGAATGGTTGAAATTCAAGTTTTATTGGCCGACTGCAGAGTTAAAGGAAGTTTGGAAAATTAACGATCGAGATCTCTTTTGATCTCGAGATCGATGACCAAGATTCGCTATGATAAATTTAAAATTTTTGTAAGATATCAGTCGTTTGGAAAGTTGAGCGAATCAATGGCCAAGATTCATTTCGGGGGTTTTTGAAATGGACTAGATCGACGACTTATATTTGTCAGGGTTTTTGGTCGAAAATTTTCTAAGTATGGAAGTTCACCAAGATAAATCGCCAAAGGCCGATAGTCGAATCGACCAAAATGGAAAAGAGTTTGGTTTGACCAAAAGACATCGTTGACCGTCGATGGTCGACGATCGGAGTCGACCAAATCCCGTGAATCATTTTCAAATCAAGCAATAAAATTCATCAATGGTTGATGGCTCGGTAGTCGGGCGTTGGCCGATTCAACGAAGTGTTTTGAATCAAGCAAGAGAAGTCGTCGATAGTTGCGCATCGATTGATTTAGCAAGGTGCTTGGGTTGTCCAAGAGAATCGATTGATGGCTAATGGAGGGGAAAAGGTGATGATGTGTCATGTGATGTCAACATCCACGTGTCGTGTCACGTTAGTCAAGTTGATACCTCAATATGGCATGTCATGCCACATCAACACCCATGTGTCATGCCACGTCAACAATTTCCATGTCATCCAACAGAAGCGGTCAATGACCGATGGTCAGGTCGATCGATTTGGGAAAGTGTTTTCGACAGTCATTGGGGATTATCGATGGTCAATGGTCGACGATTGAATTGGCCAACTTAAAGTTGTGTTGTGAATCGGTCATTGGGGAGTTGCACTGATGGCTGACGGTCGCATCGGAAAATTAGGGAAGGAGTTGCATGCGTCCAAAGGAAAGTGTCAATCATTGATGGTCGATAGATTCAAACAAATGGTTGTTGTTTCTCCTAATTTGAGCTCAACAGTTTAGATTTAAATGGCTTTTACAATGGTAAAATAGTGAGTTTTATGCAAATTTTTGTGGTTATTGAAGGTCATTAACTTGAAGGGCATTTTTTAGGCCCTAAACAACGTTTTTAGCCAATCAAAACCCCTGAGAAAAAATTGTAACAAGGCACACTTTTACTCTACAGCTCAAATAAAATAATTTGGAGGGAGCTATCCAATGAGTTAAATGGTTCGCAAAACGGAGCTCGTATGAGAAAGTTATAGCCAAAACAGTGAGGCAGTTTTACTTCCAAAGGGAATAACTCCATGCTTAGAGGTCCATTTGGGGCACAGGATTAGTCAATGGAAATATTATAACCCATACAATACAGTAGTGAAGTCAAATTTTTGTTATGGGTACCTGAAAATGTGCAGGAAGAGAAATAAGACACCTATAGCATGCAGGGATAAATTGGGTAAAACAACCTAAACTTCTCCGAACCATAACTTTCAGCTCGAAGCTTGGATTTGAGAAAACGAACAATCAATGGAAAGGTATTAAGGAGTAGAATACATATGCCAACCCATAATTTTGAATCGGGTAGTAAAATCTTTCAGAAATCAATAAATATATTTTTGTAGCACTAAAAGAATGGAATTGCATCATGTAAATGTTACTTTTCACTCAGAATTCAATTTGAGGCATGGTTACAACCGTTGGAAAGTTATTTGAGAGAGGAATTCATCAAGGGAATCAAAATTAGACTTGGTGCAATGTGTCCTTCATAAATTGATGAAGAAATAACTTGTATTCTAATGAAAGGAATGTTTTATGCTATGCATGTTTCTAATAGTAATTATTGCATCCACATTTCTTGCTTAATTAGAGGTACATAAAGTGAATTTAGTTCTTACACGAGGACTGGAGTCATGGAGGATGTTCAGGGATCTTACATCCATGAGGAAGAGGTCAAAGTTATGCACGTCCACATCGGAAATGCCGAGACAAAGTCAAATGGAAGAAGAGATAGGCAGGAGCTTGTCACTATGAGAAGTCAGCATAGAGAAGTGCAGAGCTATAGAGTTGATAATGAAAGGATTATGAATGCTTAGGAAGAGATACTTCAGAGCTTGAACATGTTACATAAGCAATTTAAGAAGGAATCTGGCACTAAGCAAGCAGTTAGTGTTAGAAAAACAAGATCGTGAAGCAATAAAATAAAACAAATGCGGAAATAAAACACAAAAGATACACAATACAATAGAGACACATATATGCGTGGTTCACCTAGTGTGGGCTACGTCCACCAGAGAAATTGCCAGGTCCTTCCTTTATTATTATCCAACAAATGAAGGGATACAACCTACAACACACTCGTTGTAACTTCCTCTTCTTTCTCTCACAGTCTCCTCACTCAGAATACAATATTCGCAATAATACATAGCCGCAACGCATTTCCCTCATAAAAGAGGGTTTCCTTATAGGGAAAAAAACCCTCACATAAACTCTACCGTCAGATCTGCAACCCTATAATGAACAATCCAGATTTACTATGAAATTACAATATACATTTACAAGGCAATTTTCCTTCAGGGGCTTCGCCCCCGAACCCCCCCTGCACTCCCCTGCGTGGAGAGTGTACATTCTTCCAGGGTGTAAATTCTTCATGGGGTATAAACATGGCTGAAAACATAGACCTCTTAATCAAGAAGATAATCAGGCTCCACAACCAACAATCTCCCACTTGGAGATTGATCTCACTGTTGTATATGTTGGACTATGATCTTTCTTGGACCTGGAAAATTTATCATCTTGATATTCATGCTTGAAGACCATCTAAAACTAAGCAGGAACTCAGTTTCTCCCTGGTTACTCCCTTAGTTAACATGTCTACGGGATTTTGGCTAGTGTGTTTTTTCCAACTTCAAATGTCCATCTTCCAAGATGGATCGAATGAAATGGTACCCGATTTGTATATGATTAGTCTTTGAATGGAAGGTTGAGTTCTTTGCAAGATGAATGGCACTCTCACTATCACAGTACAACCTACTATTCTTCTTCTTCTTTCCCAATTCCTCCATAAACCTCTGTAACCAAATCATTTCCTTACTAGCCTCTGTAGCAACAACATGCTCTGCTTCTATTGTTGAAAGTGCAACAACCTTTTACAGTTTCAAAATCCAACTTATTGTTGTTCCACCTATAGTAAAAACATACCCTCTGGTGCTCCTCCTGCTATCTTTATCACCTACCATATCTGAATCAACATATCCCTGTAGAACAATGTCTAAACCTCCAAAACATAATGCATGAGTAGCAGTACCTCTCAAATACATGAGAATCCAATTTACTGCCTCCCAATGTTCTTTACCTGGATTGTTCACATACTTGCTCACAACTCCCATTGGATGTGCAATATCTGGTCTTGTGCAATCCATCACATACATCAAACTACCAATTGTTGATGAATAAGGTACCATGGACATGTATTATATATCCTCCTGTGTCTTGGGACACATTTCCTTAGTTAATTTGAAATGGTTGGCCAAAGGTGTACTAACTAGTTTTTTATTTTGCATTCTAAACCACTCCAACACTTTCTCTATGTACTCACCCCGAGACAATGTCAATTTGTGATTTTTCTTGTTTCTTGTTATTCTCATACCAAGGATTTTCTTTGCGGCACCCAAATACTTCATCGCAAATAAATTAGCTAATTTCTTCTTGTGCACATTTATATCTTGCATATTAGACCCTGCAACAAGCATGTCATCTACATACAATAGCAAGATAATATAGCTTCCATTTTCTATCCTTTTAAAATAAACACAATGATCAGANGAAATCTACTATAACCTTGTTCTATCATAAACATGTCAAACTTCAAATACCATCGCCTTGGAGCTTGCTTTAGGCCATACAAACTCTTCTTCAACCTGCATACCAAATTCTCCTTCCCTTTGACCTCATACCCCCGTGGTTGCTGCATATAAATCCCTTCCTCCTTATCCACATGGAGAGAAAGTTGTTTTTACATCTAATTGTTCAAGATGCAAATATTCTACTACCACAAGACTTAAAATAGTCCTAATGGAAGTCATTTTAACAACAGGAGAAAATATTTCATCAAAATCTATACCTTTCTTTTGTGCAAACCCCTTTACAACAAGTCTAGCCTTGTACCACTTTTTGCCTCCATCTTCTTCCTTAAACTTGTAAACCCATTTATTCAGTAATGCTCTTTTTCCTGCAGGCAACTGAACCAAATCCCAAGTCTAGTTATTTACCAAGGAATCCATTTCCTCTTTCATTCCTTGCTCCCACTTCTTTTTGGTGTCTACCTGCATTACCTCTTTATAACATTATAGTTCGCCAAAATCAGTCAACAATAAATAATACAATGAAGGAGAGTATCGTTCAGGGGGTCTACTTAACCTGGTAGATATTCTAAAAACACTTGCGGGAGTTTGAGGCACCTACTGCTCCTATTGTTGTACATTTCGATTTTCTGGTTCCTTTGGAATTTCTTTTTCGGTGATCTCATCAAGCACCGTGTATTCTAGTTTTTATTTTTCCCGTTTCTTTCCCTGCAACTGATATTTGTACATGACCTTCTCATTGAATATGACATCTCTACTCCTAATGATTTTGTTATTTTCATAATCCCATAAGCGATAACCA
>SNQJ01S0026046.1:6913-19044 GCA_010110895.2 Picea sitchensis
GTTGGTGCTTCCTTCTAGTTGGTGCTAGAGAAACCAGGGAGTTGGTGCTAGAGAAACCAGGGAGTTGGTGCTTCCTTCTAGTGGGTGCTAGAGAAAATAGAGTGTTGGTGCTCTCAACAAGTAGTAGCTTGCAAAACATAGGTTGTAGCCTCATTATGAGTTGGTTCTCATATGTATGATAATGTAAAGAATGTAACTATTACTTATCATATAAAGAAAAAGAGGTTTTTACCCTTTATGAGTTTCCTCAGGAAATATCTGTCTCTTTGTATCACATGTGTGTGACTGATGCTGAATATGCTATTTCTTACTTCCCTGCACTATTGTGATTGTCCTTCAATGTTTCTGCAAAGAGTTTAAAATAAGCATAATTTTTTAAGCACAGTAACAACTGATTCACCCCCCCCTCTCAGTTGTCCAACAAATATTAGGATTTTGATGCCCCAAACCTTGCACGATGACATCCAAAAGGCCCTCATAGTAGAGGAGGAGCTTATCAGTGGGGGTCAGACCAGGACTCCAGCGAGACCAACAGGGCAGAGTTCTACTGAAACATAGAAGCACCAGACACCAGTGAAACATACGCTGGGATATCGTGGCTTCCAGAGGGGAGCCACTTTCACTAAACCTCGGCGACCGATGCCTCAGCAGCGAACACCTTATCGGGGACCTCAACATCAGCAACAACATCGACCATAGCTACAACAATTTAGGCCTATTCAGCAGAATAGACCAGGGTTCCAGTCTGGTGGGTCGTCATCTTCTACTTCGGGTACTAGGACTACTAGGCCGAAGAAGGGGTGTTGGACATGTGGGGAGCCACACTACCAACGTGACTGTCCTATGGAGAGGAACACATAGTCTGGATTAGCCGAACCCACTACCATGGGAGATATGGGCAAGGCCCATCAGATTCATGCCATGGTGAATAACTGCCAGGCATAGCATCAATCAACTGTGCTCAAGATGATAGGTACTGTCACTGACCAGACCCTTAGTGTTTTGATAGATCTCGGTGCTACCGAGAGTTTCATTTTTGGTGTAGCGCTAAAAAGGATTAAGGTAAAGGCAGTCGAACATAACGCGTTTATCTTTGTAGAGATGGCTTCAGGAGCCAAACAAAAGGTTGGAGGAAGGGTTATAGGCTGTGCCCTTAACCTGGGAGAGTTTGTCACAAGGGACAACTTGTACGTCACGATCTTAGGATCTTATGATGTCATGATTGGTATGGATTGGTTGGAATCACATGAGGTGATACTCAACTGTAAGACAAAATGATTGATCTTGGTCGATGGTGAGGGACAGAGACGTGTGATTGTATGACAGAACCATGGAGTTTCCCTGAGGTTCATCTCTTCCTTGCAGCTTCAGAAGAGCATGCGCAAGGGGTGCAAGCTTTATGCGATCCTTGCTTTAAGCGAGAAGGGAGTAGCGGAATATTTAGAACACCTTCCAGTGGTGAGAGAGTTTGTGGACCTATTTCCAGAGGAGTTACCTGGGATGCCACCAGAAAGAGAATTGGAGTTTACCATAGACCTAAAACCAGGGACTGAACCGAAAGCAAGAATGCCTTATTGGATGTCGACTCCGAAGTTACAAGAGTTGAAAATGAAACTGAAGGAGTTGTTGGACCTGGGATTGATATGTCCTAGTGTGTCACCGTGGGGTGCACTTTTTATTTTCATACAAAAAAAGGACGGATTGTGGAGGCTTTTCATTGAATACCGTCAACTGAACAAGGCCACGATCAAGAATCAATATCCCTTGCCGAGAATTGATGATCTATTCAATCAAATGAAGGGTGCGACGGTGTTCTCCAAGATCGATTTGCGATCAGGGTGTCACCATTTAAGGATCAAGGAGGATGACATCCCTAAGACTGCCTTTAAGACGAGGTTTGGAAATTACGAGTTTACTGTTTTACCGTTTGGACTGACAAATGCCCCTGGGGTATTTATGATTTTGATGAATGGGGTGTTCTGCAAATACTTGGACAAGTTCATCCAAGTATTCATTGACGATATCTTGATTTACTCTCGGACGATGGAGGAGCATGATGATCACTTGCGCTTGGTACTACAGTGTCTGGAAGAGTAGAAATTGTATAGGAAGTTGTCCAAATGCTCTTTTTACCAATCGAAGATTCACTACTTAGGGCATGTCATCTCCGACGAAGGTATCGCCGTGGACCCAGCCAAGGTCGAGGCTATTATGGAATGGCCTGCGCCTACGAATGTCACGGAAGTGCGTAGCTTCATGGGTTTGGCAGGATACTATCGACAATCTGTCGAGGGATTTTCAAAGGTAGCAAATCTGATCATGGAATTGCAGAAGAAAAACAAGAAGTTTGTTTGGATCGAGAAATGCGTGGAAGCGTTTCGGAGGCTTAAGGAATTATTGACAACCGCACCGATACTAAAGGTCCCGGACATGGATGTAGACTTCTTGGTATGCACTAACACATCCAAGGAAGGCTTAGGCGGAGTCTTGATGCAAGACAGATCAGTGATCGCTTACATTTCGAGGAAACTGAGAAGGCATGAGGAGAATTATGCAACACATGATTTGGATTTATTAGCCATCGTATATGCCTTGAAGGTATGGAGACACTACCTTGTTGGATGAAAATTTGAACTAAAGACTGATCATTGTGGACTACAACACATATTTACGCAAAGTGACCTAAACGCACGACAACGACGTTGGTCGGAATTGCTTAGTGAGTACGATTTCGAGATTACTTACATAAAAGGAATGGTGAACAGAGTGGCGGATGTATTGAGTCATAGACCACACATATTTTTGGTGTTGCCTCTTCAGATGAATCTATGTGAAAAGATTCTAACTTTACAGTGTGACGATGACTGGTACAAAGAGGTTGAGGGTTTTATCGGAGAAAACACAATGATGGTACCACGATATGAGGGATTTTCATTTGATAGCGGTGGTTTATTGAGGTTTAAAAGTCAGATTTACGTACCGCCAAATGACGAGTTGAGGATGTTGATCCTAAGAGAGGCTCATAGAGCAGTATACATGGCTCACCCGGGAGTCACAAAGATGAGGGAAGACCTTAAAACCTTATTCTTCTAGAAGGGAATGAAGGAAGACATAGTGAACTATGTGGCCAGATGTCTATAATTTCAGCAGGTGAAGGCTGAACATAGACACCCTATAGGATTACTACAACCACATGCCATTCTGGAATCGAAATGGGAGGTTATTTCGATGGATTTTATTGTTGGATTGCCATTGACGGCAAGGAGACATGACTTTATTTTCATAGTAGTAGACACTCTGATGAAGAGTGCTCACTTTATTCCTGTGCGTATGACGTATCAGGCACCTGGCATAGCTAGAGTTTTCATTAGTGAGATTGTGAGGCTGCATGGCATGCCTAAGAGGATTATATCTGATCGAGGATTGGTGTTTACCGAATGATTTTGGATGAGTTTCCAAGAGGCCTTGGGAACCCAAATTAACTTTAGTACTGCGTATTACCCAGAGATTGATGGGCATATCGAATGAACCAACCAAACCTTGGAAGACATGTTGTGCATGTACGTGATGGACCAACAAAAGCATTGGGAATAATTCTTGCCACTAGTGGAGTTCACTTACAACAACAGTTACCAGAGCTCCATTAAGATGGCACCTTTTGAGTTTCTTTACGGGCGACCATGTTGGGCACCCTTGAGTTGGGATCGACTTGATGATATGGTCCCGATGGGACCATAAGCGATCCAATAAATGGAAGAAAAAATGCAAACCATAAGACAAAGGATTAAAGAAGCGCAGGATCGACAGAAGAGTTATGTCGATGCGCACCGTGTCGACAGTAGTTACGAGGTCGACGATCGAGTCTTCTTGTAGGTTAAACCGCACAAGTGTTCAATCAAGTTTGGGAAGGGAGCTAAACTCTCTCCTAGGTTTGTGGGACCCTTCGAGATTGTGGAGAGAAAGGGGCCCGTGGCCTATCGACTAGCCTTGCTTGATTCTTTGAGGTGTATGCATGATGTTTTTCATGTATTTGTTTTGAGACATTATATTAGTGATCCTACACATGATATTGACATGAGTTCCTTGCAGGTATCAGATGAGGGAGCACTCACGGCTGAGCCGGTCCGCATCTTGGATCATCGCGTTCGATAGCTACGATGTCAAATGATAGATCAGATCAAGGTTCAGTGGGACAATTATAGTCCGCACTAGGTGACCTAGGAGGACGCATATGATATGCGCCGATAGTTTCCATTTTTGTTTGATAGTTAGAAATATGATACAGTGATACACTTTATTTTCGACATTTATACTGTGAAACTTTGGAACGAAGTTTAGACCAAGAGGGGGTGTATGTAACATCCCGCTCTAGTGCACTGACCGAACTTATTATTTGAGGACACTTGCTCGCAAGTGATCCATATTATTATGATATTAAAACATTTGACTTTGATTATGATGCGTTATGGGTAGATGACATGTTGTTTTACTACATTGACATAGACAACTATTATTGACTTGGTTTTACTGACTGTGCAGGGTTTTGGACCTTGAGGATGCAGAGGCATCGATGGAACCCATTGGACTCCAGATCGAGTCATGGAGTGTGCCATTCGAGTTTGATTGTTTTACTATGATGTTGGTACATTTGATTAGATGATAGATGTGGATATGTTCTGACATGATTTGTTGATGATGCAGGCTGACGATAGCTTGCCGACCAGACTCACATATGGAGTAAAGGGGTCATACACAACTACTAGAGAGGTTGAGGGAGAGGTGTGGACATCAGCCCTGCCACAACCTACTAGCACTCCTGCCGTGGCTCAAACTGTAGGTTAACGATTACCTAGTTCGAGAGGACCCACGATGCCATGAGGGAATATTGCGACAGTCGCTCACAATGATTCTAAGGGGCGCGCAATAAGGTGGGGGCCTTATTCCTTAGAAGCCCTTAGTCTCCCACAAGTTCACCTGGTGGAGTGTTGACTCCATGGGTTATTGATGTCTACCAATCAGTCAAGAGGCGAGGGGCACCCTTGGAGAACGTAGTGCATCCTGAAGGGCACGTTGCACAAAGGAACAGATGAGGTGAGTGGCACCCTTGGAGCACATAGTGCATCCTGAAGGGCATGTCGCGCAAAGGAACAGATGATGTGAATGACATCCTTGGAGCACCTAGTGCGTCCCGAAGGGCACGTCGCGTTGATGATGATAGAGGGATGAACCTAGATGGCCCTAAGACAAACAACACATTAAGAAATTTTAAAAACAACTTCCCCAATTAAATGTCGCCCAGTTCAGAATATAAGTTCTAAGTCTAAAACTTCGCTAGGGGTAAAATTTTGTCTACCCTTAAGAAAATATCCATATAAAAATAAAATAATAAAATTTAAAACAAAAACCACTTAAGTAATAATTTTGGTCTTCATAAATGTTTGGGGTAAAATGAAAAGAGTAAGAAATTAAATAAAATCTGTGGATACAAAATGTAAAGAAGAAATTTAATTATTTAAACTTTTGATAGTTTAAAAAAAGAAAGAAAAGAATATACTAAATTAATCATAAAAGGGAAAAGAGGTTAATTGCACAACTGCTGTTTTTAGCTCTTATGAAAGGGGAATGAGGGAAATATAAAAATTAGGAAATTAGGGAAAGGAGGTAACCTAAAGAGGGAAAGAGGGGAACTCATGGTAAAAATCAGGAATTTTTATTAAAACTTAAATTAAATGAGATTTAGGGAAAGAAAGGAAGTTGGAAAACTCTATAAAAGAGAGGGAGGAGAAGGAAGAAGGGGATCGACTGTTAGCATAGCGTTACACTGCAGGAATAGTGACTTAAGTGATTTACTTGTGGGAGTTGGGATTTCCCAGCTCAGAGAGGAGTGGTAGCTCGGCCTTGCGAGGCGAGATGGGAGTTAGACATACCCTCTGGATAGTGTGTGGCCCCTTTGTGGCTTGGGGGGCTAAGGGGGAAAAATAGTACCTTTAGCGTTGGCTTGGAGGTACCGATGTAGTCTCGACGGTCGACGAGCGAGAGTTTCATGGAGTGCGCAGACGTCACTCGAAGCAGGCGAAAAAGCAATGGTACGATTTTCGGTTGATTGATAGAATATTGTAGGATGTATGTTTTTAGATCTGCTTGTGTATTTTGTAGGTAAACTGTGGACTAGTTTCATGACTTAAATTTTATAGCTTGGCTGAATGATTGTCGTGCGCCTTCTTATTACATGACTACCTTATCCCTTAGCTAATGTGCGATTCATCAGTGTTTCTGCCAGCATGATCCTCTATCTGCACTACACCTTACTTATATAGCGACTGCCTATTCGTTCATTTAATTAAATATTGACTGCATATTCCCTTATTTCAGAAGATATTTATACATACACCAACGAATGCATATATCCTTATCTCAAGAAGTAATTACATTTATTCCAGTGATTTCTCTGTGATTTTATATTGTATCTCTACGATTTTATAATGTTTAAGGGATGGCGATTTTATAATGTTTCACTCTACGTTTTCTTTTTCCTCTTTATTGACTGTGTTGCTACAACACAATTCATGTTCCCCTTTTTCTGTGAAACGCTTTGGGTTGAGGGCATCTACTCTGGAGTGGATTTAGAATGTGGATAGGCCGAATGCGTTGCCACTAATGGGCACGATTTTTCCACTACTTGTAACCCGTGGTGGTCTTACTTAACAACCAATTTGTGTAAACTCTTCTGGGCGAATCGCCTTAGATCAATCCTGCATTTTCAATTTGATTTTTGTTATTTTAAAACGAATATATAAATTCCTGCATTTTCAATGGTTCAAATTTTATTTTAAATGAGTATTAGAGTCCCTGCAATTTAGTTTTCAATTTAATTTTAAAAACGAAATCAGAATCCAAGGCAACCTTTGGACCAAACCATAGATGCTCAACTCCTACTCAAATTGTCTCTTGAGATGTTTGTGGACTTAGTTTAGGGTCCTGCGTGGGATACAGTGGCCCTGTTGAGGTAACTACAATGACATGGAACTTGATGGACCCCTACTGACATTCCAGTTTCATAATTGAAGTTTTGTACATGAGTTTTAACAACACACTCTCCTGGCACTCTGCAACGATTTGCTGGGGTTCTACAAAATGAATTCATATCCTGACCTTCACCCTTCTGCACGATCGCTGTATTGAGTTGCAGGTCTGTTTGATTTTATTTTTAATGTCTGGTTAATCCGCCTTCCCATGCGAAATGGGAGATTTGTACTCACTGTGTCATGGGTGAATTTCTGGGATAAGAAGTCCCGTGTGAACTCTGCATTTTGACCGAAAACCTTGTGACTCCGTGTCCATTATTTCAAACTTTTTCCTTCTTTATATTTACAGAGTCTTTGGCCGCGTTTTGGTTTTTCTGGTTGTCCACATTGTATTTTTCTTTCCTTTGCAAAACGATGGGACACAACCGCCTCAGTCATTGACAACGATCTTGAGCGTTGTGTGTTCTAGACGTGCCTGCTGCAGCTTCAGTAACTTGATAGTAATCATGGATGTCAGGGAATCCTTTTTCAAGGGCGCGACTGGTGGAAATCTTTATGGCCAGTTTTTATGGCTAATCCATGGACGCAGTAGTTATGATGGCAGTTAGGTGGCAATCTTAGATTCTGCATTATATCACTGATGTTGAAATCTGTGCAATCATTAACTTACCTCATTAATGCCTTTTATTATATTTCTTGTTATTAACACATCTCATAGCTATTCGTTGTCTGTGTGTGATATTATTCTTATAAACACATGCTGACCACTTGACCTGTAGATGATTAGCAAGCAAGTTAATTCATTACCCTTGTTTTTGTTATTGATTTATGTAAAGTTGTAACCCATTAACTAAGACCATGTCTCATATAGAGCCTGCAAATTGCAACTATTTACTTAAGGTTATTTGCCAGGAAAAACATGTGGTGGTTAAGTAAATATTTTGATGATAATAATTGCCTTTAGTAAAGTCAATTGTTTGGATTAACATGTATTTCATTTATCTAATAATAATTCATTATATAGAGGAGATGCTCTTGGAACTCTTGAGCTTATGTGTGTATTAACAATTTTCAACATTTAAACCTTAAACCTTGAACTAACCTTAAGACTTGTCTCCTTAAGTTCTTATGTTGTACTAACTCTTTGGGGTGGTAAAGGAACCTTAGAGTCATTCTTGATAAGTTAACAAATGATCTTGAAGAGATCCCTTTTTATGATGGATATTGGAAAATTTTACTTCATTTCGAGAGCATCATTTTACATACATTGATTTTAGTATATAGTTAACAAATTTAATTGACATATCCTTAATTAAATGTTACTNTTGCCTTTAGTAAAGTCAATTGTTTGGATTAACATGTATTTCATTTATCTAATAATAATTCATTATATAGAGGAGATGCTCTTGGAACTCTTGAGCTTATGTGTGTATTAACAATTTTCAACATTTAAACCTTAAACCTTGAACTAACCTTAAGACTTGTCTCCTTAAGTTCTTATGTTGTACTAACTCTTTGGGGTGGTAAAGGAACCTTAGAGTCATTCTTGATAAGTTAACAAATGATCTTGAAGAGATCCCTTTTTATGATGGATATTGGAAAATTTTACTTCATTTCGAGAGCATCATTTTACATACATTGATTTTAGTATATAGTTAACAAATTTAATTGACATATCCTTAATTAAATGTTACTTAATAGAGTTATTATATATATATTGACCTTAAGTTAATATAGATTTGATACTCACAAGACATTCATTGCATGTAGTGTTAACTGTAAATTCGTCAATAAATAAAAATAATTTGTCTAAATATTGATATTTAGGACTGCGATTATGATAATCTAGATTGATTAAACCTTTCCATCCTCATTTGTAAACCTGATTTCTCTATGATGAGATCAATGATCGTAGACTCTGTTAAATTAGCTAGATGCATGGATTGATTATGATTGGTTTTGAAAAACGAATTTCTTGCGCCTTGTAGCTAGAATGATTGATTAAATTGTTTTCTAATGTGCTAATAAATATTGATGATGATGGATTGATTTAGAACTAGATTATTAATGCTCGGTTAATTAAATTTAATGCATGATGGTTAACCGTAAAGAGTACTCTCACCCATGGTTAATTGATTTTATGTTTGATAGAACGAATCTTAGTTGATCGTTGATGTTGGTGGATTTGGCTTTTTAGTTTCGGTCTTGATTGTGTTGGTGGGATGTAGACACCTCCATGTTCCTCAGAACAGTCGCCATCCCTGAGACCTTAAATGGTTAAAATCAATTGGAACCTAGGCTTGAGCGTTGCTTATGTGTCTTGGAGGTCCTAACCATTGCAGGGTAGGACGGGCGGGTAGTTAGTCTTATTTGGTTGTGGGTTTATTGTCGTTCTTTGCTTCCGGATACTGGATGTGCGTCTTAGGTCGTTATGTTGTTTTCACAGTTGCATGCACCATGATTTTCCATCATGTTGCGATGCAGAGTATGATGTCCTTATTACCCTTGTACACGCACACACACAATTTTTTTTTTATATAGCACTTGTTATGAGAGGTTTGTTGTCATGACGAACAAGAGGTTCGTTACATCTATGAGATGGGGAATTTAAACATGGACATCCCAATCTAGTCTTACATGAGAATTTGGAATGGTTCAATTGGATTGTATTTTCATATAAGAACTTCAACAAGTAATAATTGTATAGCCTTAACTTTCATGTATACATTCCTACTTTGGATGACTAGCTCTTGCATAATAAAAATTGTTTTGAATTAGTATATCATATCAATTATATCATTTTTTTTTAAAAGTTAACTAGATGTCGAACCATTATTGATTTTGGATCCTAGTAAATGTTGAACCCATTTTTCTTAAAAAATTAACATGTCTCTAGTATTCCATACATTAAGAAAGGTAAGAAAAAGGTCAATGAGGAGGATGTGGTTATTGGGAACAAAGGTCACAAGGTCATTGTCCTACACCCAAAACAAAAACTAGAAAGTCATATTAGATGCTTCATGTCAACACAAAATAGTTTGAAAACATCTCGTTCGATGGAAACATCAATAATATTAAGTATGGAAATTTAATCCAAGGTATCTTCTTCAAGTCAGAGGTGTTGTTGATAGAGATGAATCAAAATGATCAATATTTCCAAAGGGATAGATTATAAGGGAATGATAGTAGTGTAGTAGATAGACCTAGGGTGAAATTCAATAGGAGATCCATTATGGAGGTTATACTAAGGACTATATAAAAAGTTCATGGCCTTTAATAATTTATCATCATTAGGAAATATAATGGTCGAAGAAGTAGGACCCGACACTTTTTCACATAGGGGGTGAAATTGGATTTGTTACCCTTAAAGATAAATTTCTAGTTTTAATCTATCTCCCTAAGTCATGAAAATGAGTCAAAGGCTCATTATTTATGGGAGTTGATATTAAAAAAATGGTGGAAGTGGCCACATAATTCAATTGTGAAGGAGATTTTCCAACTAACTAGTAGGGATAGTATATATATGTATGATACACTAAAGGTGATACATTATCTTCGATCAAATGTGGTTGTGGATCATAACATGAGCATTTATTGATGGTGACAATGAATCCTTCATGTGGAAATTGCATCACAAAAAGAGTAAGGAATTACGACTTATACAATGTACATACAATTGTGCCTAAGGAATAGGTTGGATTTTGTTGGGCGTGTGAGTGATGTTTGATTATGGAAACCCTCCCATATCATCAAGGCATACAAACAGTCTATCCATGTAAAATTTTAGTGCATACAAAAACATTTTGAAAAAAATTCAACATTGGCCCCATTCACAGGTCATTGTTGCCCATCACGTACTCTATCCCTAGTACACTGTCTTTTAATAGTTGTTTCCTTTAAAATTCGACCAAGACAAGTAAAACGAAATGAGGATGAGCTGCACAGAGAAACAAGGGTGACAAGGTGCATACATTGTTATATTAAAATTCTTTGATTTCTCCTTCTTTGAAGCCATACTTCATTGTCCATTTATTAAGTAGGCCTCAAGTGTTCTAACTCTAATACTAAGCCACTTACTATCACGCCTTAATGGGGTCAAGTAGTACATGATTAGGCACAATCACACAGAGCTCCTCTTGGTTTCGAGAATAGTTCATTCTCTACTAAACAAGGGAAAACACGTGAAGGTGGAAGCTCTAATTATGCCCCTCCCCTCACATAACTCTCAACTTCCTCATACCTAATTTGAAATTATAAAGAACATGTAACATATATTCTATTATACAAAATAAAAACATATAAAGATCATATACAAGATATAAATACATACCTCTTCTTTTCAACAATTAAATATCATTCATCTTATTCTTCATCCAGCTCAACATTTGTATCAGGATCTGGTTCAGAATCAATATTGGTGAAAGGATCATTCATATCAACATCATCATCAACATCATTTTTGCTAATATAGTTATCGATATCGTCAATGAGATCGTCGTATCCTACATTTGGATGATCAACTTCTTCAACTTCTCTGTCTAACACATCGACTACAATCACCTGCTCATGATCTTCATAATCATGATATTCTTCCTCATTATTATCTTCATCCTCGACTACATGATTATACTTTACTGGTCTTCCTCTTGGATCATATCTAACAACGTATGACCAACCTGCTTTACCAGGTACTTCTGAGTAAACTACTTGCTCACATTGACTTGGAAGAACATAAGGCTCTGTACCTAGTTCAAATCCCCTTGTATTAACCATGGTAAATCCATTATTATTCTCAATAACAGTTCTTTCAGGATCACGTTCATGTATCCGTATAATGTACCATTTCACCTCAAACAAAACTATTTTAACGGAATTAAAATCACACTCAATTATATCCTCCAAATGCCCATAGTACCTATTCTCAGTTTCTTCCATATTTTTGTCACTTCTAGAGGAAATGTTGGTGACCTTAAACACAACAATTATCCCACAATCCGAGATTTTCATCTTATCATCCAACATTTTGATACAAAATTTACGACCATTACACCACATAGCCTTGTGATGTTTCAACTGCAACATGGACAACAAGTAAAAAATACATTG
>SNQJ01S0026046.1:45818-82228 GCA_010110895.2 Picea sitchensis
TCTGTTGCAAATCATTTAAATGAATTTAATACGGTTACTAATCAACTAAGTTCTGTAAAAGTGGACTTTGATGATGAGGTCAGGGCTCTTCTAATCTTGTGCTCATTGCTATAAAGATGGAATGGCTTGGTCATGGATATAAGTAACTCTGTCTCTGGTTCAAACACTTTAAAATTTGATGATGTTATTGGTGTTATCCTCAGTGAGTAAATGCAACGAAAAAACACAGGTGAGACATTAGGTAATGCGTTAAACACAGAGAACATGGGAATACAAAAGGATAGAGGTAAGGGCTCAGGGAACTACGAGAATTCTAGGAAGGGTAGATCCAAATCCATATTTGGAAAGATAAAGTGTTGGAAATGTGGAAATAAAGGACATATAAAGAAATACTATAGAGCTCCAAAGAAACAAAGAGATGGGCAACATGAGAAAAATCATAAAGAAAATGTCACAGGTGATGTGTTACAATATGCTTTGATTATTTCCGTAGATAATATTTTTGAGTCTTGGGTATTAGATTCTAGGGCTTCATTTCATGCCACACTCCATAGGAAACATTTTCTAGATTATGTTCAAGGTGATTTTGGACAAGTTCATTTGGGTGATGATGCACCATGCAAAATTGTTGGAATGAGAAAGATAAAAATAAAGAAAAGCGATGGAAACCAATGGTTGTTGAAATAGGTAAGAAATGTTCTAGATCTAAGGAGAAATATAATTTCAACATGGAAGTTGGCAAGTGAAGGTTTTATATCCATATTTACAGATAAGGTGTGGAAGGTCACCAAAGGATCATTGGTGATAGCAAAATGAGAGAAGGTAGGTACATTGTATTTATGTACTAGTAATACTGACTCTTCTATCTTTTTAGCTTCTACATGAGTGGATACAACACTATGGAATCACAGGCATGGACACATGAGTGCGAAAGGGGATTTAGATACTTCACAAAAGAAATTTGTTGCCAGATCTTAAACAAATTGATTTGGATTTTTGTGAGCATTGTGTTTATGAAAACATAAGAGAGTCTGATTTCTCATAGTCAGAAAAGAAAATAAGAGTGAAAGGTTGGAGCTTGTACATACATATGTATGGGGACCAACTCAGGTATCATCTCTTGGTGGATCTCGTTATTATGTTACTTTTATTGATGATGCAACTAGAAAAACTTGGGTTTATTGCATTTGACAAAAATATGATGTTTTTGATACTTTTAAGAAATGGAAAGCTTTGGTTGAGAATGAGACAGGAAAAAGGTTGAAGTGTCTCAGATCAGACAATGGAGGTGAATATTGCAGGAAGGAGTTTGATGATTACTGTTCATATTGTGGGATTCGTAGAGAGAATATAGTTCCAAGAACACTACAAGAAAATGGTGTTTCAGAAAGGATAAACAAGACATTCATGGAGCGTGAAAGGAGTATGAGATTGCATGCCAGTTTTCCCTTATAGTTCTGGGAAGATGCTGTAGATACTGTTGTTTACTTAATAAATAGAGGACCTTCAAGCTCTTTGGATGGTATAATTCTAGAGAAGGCATGGACAGGTAAAAAGGTAAACTATTCATTTTTGAAGACTTTCGGCTGTGAATCATTTGTCCATAATGATAAAGAGAATAGAACAAATCTTGAGGAAAAATCCAAGAAGTGTACCTTTATTGGATACAATGTTAATGATTTTGGTTATCGATTATGGGATTATGAAAATAACAAAATCATTAGGAGTAGAGATGTCGTATTCAATGAGAATTTCATGTACAAAGATTAGTTGCAGAGAAAGAAACAGGAAAAAGAAAAACCATAATACACAGTGCTTGATGAGATCACTAAAAAATAAATTCCAAAGGAACCAAAAAAAAAAAATGTACAACAACAAGAGCAGAAGGTACCTCAAACTTCTACACATGTTGTTAGAAGATCTACTAGGTTAAGTAGACCCTCTGAACGATACTCTCATTCATTGTATTATTTATGGTTGACTGATTCCAGTGAACCAAAATGTTATGAAGAGGCAATGCAGGTAGACACTAAAAAGAAGTGGGAGAAAGGCATGAAAGAGGAAATGGATTCCTTGGTAAATAACCAGACTTGGGATTTGGTTCAATTTTCTGTAGGAAAAAGAGAAATACAAAATAAATGGGTTTACAAGTTGAAGGAAGAAGATGGAGGCAAAAAGTGGTACAAGGATAGACTTGCTGTAAAGGGGTTTGCAAAAAGGAAAGGTATATATTTTGATGAAATATTTTCCCCTATTGTTAAAATGACTTCAATTAGGACTATTTTAAGTCTTGTGGTAGTAGAAGATTTACATCTTGAATAATTAGATGTAAAAACAACTTTTATCCATGGGGATTTGGAGGAAGAGATTTATATGCAGCAGCCACAGGGGTATGAGGTCAAAGGAAAGAAGAATTTGGTATGAAGGTTGAAGAAGAGCTTGTATGGCCTAAAGCAAGATCCAAGGCAGTGGTATTATAAGTTTGTCAGGTTTATGACAGAACAAGGTTATAGTAGATGTCATTCTGATCACTGTGTTTATTTTAAAAAGGCTAGAAAATGGAAGCTATATTATATTTCTATTGTATGTAGATGACATGCTTGTTGTAGGGTCTAATATGCAGGATATAAATGTTCTCAAGAAGAAATTAGCTAATTTATTTGTGATGAAGGATTTGGCTGCTGCAAAGAAAATCCTTGCTATGAGAATACCAAGAGATAGGAAAAATCACAAATTGACATTGTCTCAGGGTGAGTACATAGAGAAGGTGTTGGAGAGGTTTAGAATGAAGAATAAAAAACTAGTTAGTACACCTTTTGCCAACCATTTCAAATTAAATAAGGAAATGTGTCTGAAGACACATAAGGAGATAGAATACATGTCCATGGTCCCTTATTCATCAACAATT
Organism: Picea sitchensis; assembly: GCA_010110895.2. NCBI lineage: Eukaryota > Viridiplantae > Streptophyta > Pinopsida > Pinales > Pinaceae > Picea > Picea sitchensis. Next base: position 48,727 of record SNQJ01S0026046.1, read on the forward strand.
GGTAGCTTGTTGTATGCGATGGTTTGCATAAGACCAGATATTGCACATGCAGTGGGAGTTGTGAGAAGGTATATGAATAGTCCAGGTAAAGAACATTGGGAGGTAGTAAAGTGGATTCTAGGGTATTTGAGAGGTACGACTACTCATGCATTATGTTTTGGCGGTTCAAACATTGTTCTACAGGGATATTTTGATTCATATATGGCAGGTGATAAAGATAACAAGAGGAGCACCACGTGGTATGTTTTTAATATAAGTGGAACAATAGTAAGTTGGATTTCAAAACTCCAAAAGCTTGTTGCAATTTTAACTACAAAGGTAGAGTATGTTGCTTCTACAGAGGCTAGTAAAGACATGATTTGGTTACAGAGGTTTATGGAGGAATTGGAAAAGAAGCATGATAATAGAAGGTTGTATTGTGATAGTGAGATTGCCATTCATATTGCAAAGAACTAAGCCTTCCATTCGAAGAATAAGAATATATATATCAGGTACCATTTCATACAATCCTTCTTGGAAGATGGAAATTTGAAGTTGGAAAAGATACACACTAGCCAAAATCCTATAGACATGTTAACTAAGGGAGTAACCAGGGAGAAACTGAGTTCATGCTCAGTTTCAGTTGGTCTTCAAGCATGAAGATGAAGATGATAAATTTTGCAGGTCCAAGAAGGTTCATAGTCCAGTAGATACAACAACGGTGGAGTTGTTAAGATCAGTCTCCAAGTGGGATATTGTTGGTTGTGGAGCCTGATTATCTTCCTGATTCAGAGGTCTTTGTTTTCAACCATGTTTATACCCCATGAAGACTTTACACCCCAGAAGAATGTACACTCCTCCAAGTGGGGGAGTGCAGATGTGGGTTAGCCCCTCTGCGGTAAAGCGAGCCCCTAGCAGGGGAGTGCAGATGTGGGTTACCCCCTCTGCGGTAAAGAGAACCCCTAGCGGGGGTTCGGCGGCAAAGACCCCGAAGGAAAAATTTCCTTGTAAATGTATATTGTAATTTCATTGTAAATATGGACCATTCAATATAAGGTCACAGATATGACGGTAGAAGTTATGTTAGTTTATTTTTTTCCTAGAAGGAAACCCTATTTTATGAGGGAAATGTATTGTGGCTATGGATCAACGCGATTATTGTATTTTGAGATAGGAGACTATGAGATAAAGAAGAGGAAGTTACAACAGGTTTGTTGTAGGTTGTATCCCTTCATTTGGTGGATAATATTAAAGTAAAGACCTGACAATTTATCTAGTGGACATAGCCCACACTAGGTGAACCATGTATATCTGTGTCTCTATTGTATTGTGTATCTTCTATGTTTTATTTTGCATTTGTTTTATTTTATTCCTCCGTGATCCTATTTTTCTAACAACTTTCCCTCCAGACCATGCCGAATCTATCGCCAAGTATACTTGGCCTCTATGGCCAGGATTTACTCTGGCTGGTAGAGCTTCGGTGAAACTCATGCATCCCTATATTGCCGAATACCTAGACTCTTGGAGGATCATTGATATGTGGACACATGTCCCTTACTTTTCAATGGTCCATATTTACTTAACAGCTCCAGAGTTTGGGAGTTTTGACACTAGACTGCCCCTATTCTTCTGGAGTAGAACGCCATCGAAGTGATTAACACCTCCCTTCCTATATCCGATCTAACGGTTGAGAGCGATCCATACTGGATCCCCAGATCGATGACCCTCATCGATTCTCAACTTCGACCTTCTGCTAATTTCGAGGGTTGTGAGGTCATATGTCCCATAGCTATGAATTATCAGAGTTCCGAAGCTGGAGTAGCTTCACTCCTTTCAGGCTTAGCAAGGGGTTTCCAACCCTGGGTCATACGAAACTTTATCGAATTTCAGGGATACACTCAAACTTCTTCTCTAGACCCAACTTTCGTGAAAGACTTTGGTTCCTCCCGAATGGATCTCATCCTCTTGTCCTCCAAATACAGGAATCCTCCCTTTCAATAACTAAATCTAGCTATCTTTCCTGAGCTTGATACTTAGAAAATTATCCATGCACTCCTTGCGCTCGCTCACCTTGAGAACCTTTCAAGGATTCACTAAGTGTTGGCCTTTGTAACACCCTGTTTCCCCCAAATTTGTAATTAAATCCTAATATAGGAATTACCATGCTAAAGCATGATAAAAATGTGAATGTATGATGTGAATGGACCTTATGAAGAAGGTCGATGAATGTAAATAACATTATGAATTTATATTGCAAAACTGCTGAGAGGGGATGTGCTAAAAAGAGACCACGATGGCGGTGGAAGGCACCTGGAAAGGTTGCGTTAACTTCCACCGAGGATTAATACTATATTTGGACTCCACTGGCCTGGAGAACCAAAAGTGGCTCACTGGCCCTGAATTAAATGTCTCGTGGGCTGGTAGGTAGATGGTTTAATGAGGGATGGGAGGTAAACCGCCCATCCGTAGAGCCATCATGACTGACCAGCGTGAGGGAAATCATGCCACACGCAACCTCGCAAGAGGATAAGGCGTGGGGTGGAAGCGATTAGGGGGGCAGACGCAAGGGGATAACTCTGGCGATATGTAGAGTGAGTCATAGTAGAGAGGACGGATTGCAACCTTCACTCCTGGTCACTGGCGAACAGAGACACAGTCTCATAGCATCGTGGTCTTATCTCGGGGGTGGCTAGTGGTGACTCCGCTGGGGGTCGCTAAGCCTATGGTTGGGTGGAAACGAGCACCCCTCTCAATAGTTGCTTGACCCCTGGTGTTACTTCTGATAAGTGTTTTTCCTCTGGCATCTTGNTGTGAAACTATGAATGATTTCATTATAAGTATGTCTGTATGGTGTCTTGATCAGTATTGATAGTTGTATGTTTAGATGGAAAGACTACGTATGGCTTATGTTCTCTTAAATTGTTGTTTATATGCATACTGATCTAATTCAGACTTCATGTCTGGTCCTCGGGAGAAAGATACCCTTATCTGCCTCAGATAGTTCCCTGAGTGAACCTCCCCATAGAGATATTCTTCTTGGAAAAGCCATCAAGAACCTAGAAGGAGGACGTGAAGGCGCATGGCCTTAAGAAATCCCTGATCATTATCAAATCGACGGAAGAGATTCCGTCTGGAGATCTGTGGTCGCTCACGACTGTCAGATCGAAAGGAGAAGATGGAGTGTTGAGTTCCTTAACCATAAATAGGTGTTGATCGACGGATGAGATTCTGTCGAGAAATCTACGGTCACACCCAACCGTTAGATCGATGGGAGAAAGTAGGGTGTTAAAATATTTCCCATTTGGTTTCTCTATGTCTTCGTGGGTAGCGAAAAAATTGGGATCGTAGATCCCCAGGGTCCATGGAAATATTTGGACCATCGATTTGTCTACGTCCAAGGAGTCGTGGAAGAATGCATGGGTAGGATCTGATCTGAGCTGTCAGATCTCGGCTGAAAAACCCGATAGCCATTGGATCTGTCAGGAGTTACCTGAGGGTTAAGACCCTAGTGTATAGGGGCGAAAAACCGTGGAATATATCTAATCCATCCGATTGACGGAGGCCACGTGTCGTAAGATCTCCCATTTCGAGAAATCAGAAATCACGAAATCGGGATTTTTGTTGACAAGAGTTTGGGATTTTCCATGGTGAAAACCTCAGGATAGATCTGAGTCGTCCGATTGACGGAGGCCACGTGTCGTGAGATCTCCCATTTCGGGAAATCAGAAATCACGAAATCGGGATTTCCATTGACAAGAGTTCGGGATTTTCCATGGTGAAAACCCTGGGATAGATCTGAGCCGTCCGATTGACAGAGGCCATGTGTCGTGAGATCTCCCATTTCAAAAAATTGGGAATCGCGAGATCGGGAGTCCTGGTGACAAGAGATTGGGACTTTCCATTGTTGAAGCCCCAGGATAGATCTGGACCGTCTGAATAACAGAGGCCACGTGTCAAAAGATTACCCATATCGGAAATCAGTAATCGGGGATTCGGGAGATCCGTTGACAAGAGATCAGACTCTCTCCTTGATAAATCCTCATCTATAATATGGAGATGTTAGCGTGTGGATGAATCCCGATGAACCAACGAGATTCCTTTAGGGGATCTCAGGGTATGTAATGTCCGTCATATGTGGAGAAGAGACGTTAACTTTAAGCCAGGGCATGAATGCGCCTTAAGGTAAGTAGCAAGCAGATCTGGATGACCAGAGTCCACCCGCCCAGATCTACGGCTAAGGATTCATTCTAGAGCCCCCTTACCATTCTGCCTTTAATGGGGGGGAGTCCAGAATTGGACGTGCAACTCTCGAACGGTCGAGATTATTTCACCTTGATCAACGGTGCTTAGTTGGATTCCGGACCCCCCTTGCCATTCTGCCTTTAATGGGGGGGGGGGTCCAGAATGGTATGGTGTGTAAAGTGGGGCCCCCTTCCTGTCACATCAACTAATGTGTCATGTTTCCCTCTCTTCCACCTGTACCCCACTTAACCACGCGACGGGGCCCGTTCTCATTGGCGGTTCTCTAGCCCTGTTGGGATCTGTTCCCATTTGCTATTCGCTAGCCCTGTCAGGATTCAGTGGTTGCAGAGTCGAATGATTCGACATTCCTTTGGCGTCGATTCACAAAATACCAAGAGGTGCCATGATTATTTGACCTGGGATCATGACCTACGATCACATGGGAGCCGATAGAGAAAGAGCTAGCTTACGCTAGGCCTCCATAGATATTTTGGGGCTATGAATCAGAAGAAAACAACGAAAAATAATGATTTGGTAATGGGTATGTGATAGCCTTGCACACTGTGCACGGGTCTCTCCTTCGATATTTTATACTTGGATGGGTATATGTGTATTCCTTGCACCAAGATTACAAAAGAGAAACAATTTGAAACTTATAGAATTTCAAAGGTTCATTCCTTCAACTATAAAATGCATGCACAGACATATAACTCCAAAAGTAGATAACATAACATTACCCAATTAACTCAGAGATAAGTAAACTTAGACATTCATAACATGCATTTCAATCTAAGTGCACATGGTAAACAAAACACTTATCTATTACAGTTGATATCCAACCAACTGATTGTGGGTGCTATCCTCTCCACCCAACCATAGGCTCGAAGGCATTCATTCTTAGCACTCTGGCCACCCCCGTGCTAAGTCATTATATCCCTAGGGAACTTTCGAAGTTTCTTAGAGGTCCTTTCTCTATCATAGTATCTGTGAGGTTTATAAAATGCCTCCTCAACATCAAGCTCGCAGTCTCCTGCTTGGGTCTCATTCTCCTGTAAATTCTCCAGTAACTAGAACAACTTATCAATCTCTTAGTTTTTCTTTTTCTGCTAGAGAGCCTCACGCTCTCTTGTATTCCTGTGTGTCCTCTCTTATATTACTTGCATGTGTTCTTGCATTAATTTCTCCTCAAGAAGGTTCTGGACGTGTCCTGTTCCTTCTGTCAGAAGGAAACTCGGGTCAGTCTGGGCCTACAAGAAAACTGCCTTATGTGGTACTTTAGGCTGACAATTTTCTGTCTCCCCAACCATACCCTCCATGCTTCCATTCATGGGGGTAGTTGATTGTTCAATAACCGATCCTTCTTTCCTTAACTAATTCCTCCTTGGAATCCGTATGAGGCTGACTATTTCAGTAGGGAGAGAATTTGGGATCATTTTTTCATAATGAAGCCTCTCCATAGTTTCCTCACTCTTTCCTCTAGTGATATCATGGCCAGTACTTCGAGGCTTCACCCCCACAATCAGTTATTGGAAATCTAAACAAAAATACATTTACATTGTTCACATTCCATAGCATGGTGATCATAATTAATGATTAATTACAATATGGGGAAAACAAGGGTATTACAATCCCCTCCCACTTAAAAGGAACACCGTCCTTGGTGTTCTTTCTCAATAACACATGTCATGCCTTTGTCATTCAATTGCTTTAGAAATATTGATCCTCTTTATTGGTCAAGTCCTTTTAGACTCTTGGCCTTTGTCACCTACCTTCAATAATCTTGTATAACAAGCATATTAATCACAATTTCATTGCGAAAACATTTTATTGTTGTGAAAAATTCAAGAGGAAAATTTTCATAGTCTAGCACAATACTTATCTGTGCAGTTCGTGGATTTGCATCCACATGGAGAACTTGTTATTTTGGATTGCTATTTTTCTTGGACATACCCATTGTGTGCATGATCCCAATCAATACTGTATGAGAATTATAAAAGTATCCTCTTCCTTGCGGTCACTAACCCTCTAGGCCCAGGCTCAGGCATCCCCTTCTCTGCTATAGAGTTCCTCGGGTGATCCATCTTGCCTTGCCAAGGCTTTCTTGCACAAGAATAATTTCAGATCTTCATTGAGCCTTACATTCAAGGCATCCCTCAGAATTGCTCTATCGATGCGTCCCTCCGGCTTGTGTTAACAAAACACAACATGTTCTAAGGTGATCATGGCTTACCACATGGTTATCTTGTCCCAATCAATAGCCTCTTTCATGATTTCTAACTTGATAGCCTTCACTTGTCCTCCCAAGACAAATATTTTTTCGTCTCATCTGTATCATAGGTATACATAAATTACAAGATATTATCATCAATTTCAAATTCATAATTTTCTTGCAAATCTGTCACCCACAGATTTCCAAATTCCACATTTTGTTTTCACATCTGTTCCATGTAGGAACTAGATTTACAAGTATGGGATTTTTTTTCTTTTTCCCTAGAAGTCTGGCTCAATAGGAAACTGGTCTTCCTTATGGGCTTACAACACTACCATATCCAAGATCCTTTTCTTCCTACACTTTCAACATCCCTCTTTCAAACAAATTGTTAGTTTTCATGCACTTTATATTTTCAAAACTATGCATACTAACAATCCAAGTTATTTTCATCTATTTAAGGATACAAAGCAAAAATGAAATATCATTATTTACATATGCATCCTTTCAACATACTAAATTTTTCCAAATGCAATTCAAATATCAAATGTCTTTAATCAATGTGCCAATATTCATGGCTACATTCACACCCAATGCACCCTTGCATTGATTTCAAGTTTTCCACACTTTATGACAAGAACTTTGCCATGGTGTGTTGGATCTTAACCAACCTCTTTACCATAGGGATTATTTATTCTCGTTCATTATTTACATAGGACTGTACTTCCTACTACATGTTGATCATGATCCCAAATCAACACATATGAAACTATAAGTTTCTCTTGAATTCACCCAAGCATTATTCCTTCATTAGTAACCAGGGTGCCGACACTCATGGCCACCCCAATTTTATTTTTCTTTAACACCTACACAATGTAAGTGAAATATTGGGAGGTCCTCCTTCCTCAATGGAAAATCTATTGTCTTCCCTTTATGCAAACATGCATTTTGTCGAAGAAATTCCATGCAATGTGCTAACTATGAGCACCTTTACTCTCAATCTCCCTGGATTGGTCATTGTACCCATGGTACTCTTTACTCATGCATCTTCTTGCAAGGATTGTAACTCATCCTTGACTATCCTATAATTCCTCTCTCTATTGTTTAGATTCTTCTTTCCTGAATCTTACCCCGCTTGGGTAGCAATAGCATACATCAACCACTCACAATTATTTGCATATATTTAAGCTAATGAAATATTTTTAGAAGGGATTCTTACCAAATTCCTTCATGCCTTATGCCACATAGGTATGGAAATTTTTATACCCACTCTGGATGCTAGCATCCTCTATGATATTACCCCATAAGTGGTTCTCTATGGGGAATTTTAAAGTCCCTTCAACAATATTTTAATGACAACCTTCTCATAGTCGTCCTCTGCTTGAGGTTGTCCATAATGGGAAACTGTCTTTCTCAACAGCTCCAATTTATTTCTACACATGACATATACCATAAATATATTAGCCGTCATGTAGATAAAAGTGCTTGTATCATAGCCTTCAAATCAATAAAACATTTTTCAGAAATGTCCTAGCATATATTTATGCACTTTATCTTCTTATATTTAATGTTTCCATGAGTGAAACACAAAAAATTCTCAATTGTTTATACAATCATACAATCACCATCACTATGATGTCAAAACATTTAATTTTATTAGTAAATCAATATCTCGTACCAGAGAAATACAATATCCAACAAGGAAGGGGTCAAGGAACTCTTCCCTTGTCCCACTCCTTCTACACATGCCCAGACTTTTAGTCCAACTGAGTTATTTTCCGAGGCCTCAATGCCTTTACTTGTCATGGATTAAACAATCCCATTCATTTAATATACTTAGGGGTTTATTTTCCTTTTACCAGCTGTACTGGTTTCCACAACTGCTCTTTTAAGACCTACAACTCTGTAAGCAATTCATAGTTTTTTTTTTTTAGTGAGAAAATTATTCCCCATTTTTCCTTCTTTGCTTGTGAAACTTACGTCTTATTTTGAGCTCCATGCTCTGTTCCTTGAGTGGTATTGGTTAGGATCCCCCTAACCTATTGGATACATCAACATGCTCCAATAATAGACCTTGTGGTTCGTAACGAATTATGTACCTGTGCATTTTACACATTATCATTCAGTTATCAGAATGGTCAACATTCTTTTGTTAGTTTTCCACTCATATATTTTTTTTTAGAAAGTAATCCATTATTATTATATAATAGGCTTGTAGCCCACAACTCAATTCTCAACATTCATTAAGGTTGTGACTCTATTCTCCTGACAGAGTCTTCACACGGTTCCTTCACAAGGAACTCCTTCAACATGCAACTTACTTATTGCATATCATTCATTATCTATAATAGCTTCAACCTTGAGTTAGCTCCAAATGTTTACCAAGTATTCCATAAGGAATATAAACATGCATATTTGTTATGCATCCAAAATATTTATCCACACATATTCCTTGTTAACTTACATCCATGATGTACTTAACGACTTGCATAATCATAATCCTATGTGTATTTACCATAGGTACATTTTGCATCTCACATACATCTTTTCATACATCATACATGTGCATTACTTGCACATTTAATATCACTCATATATATTTTTCCTTAATATCAGTCTTCATATCAAGTAACCTCACAATGCATCAAATTCATGACTCAAGAATATAGAGACATAACTAAACATTCATCATGCAAGCTCATTGCTTGTACCCTTTTCCATCCTTCATGGACATATCAAACTTCCAGATCCTTCTCCCAAGGATCTTACTGCCATTCTCATGAAAATTTCCATAGAGATACTCAACATTGATCTTCCCTCTTGGTTGAGAACTTGCAATCATTCACGTGATACCCACCTGGCAGTTTAATAGACATAGTCATAACTATGTTTCACTTTCTATACGATAACAACTATCAAGAAAACACTCTTGCCTCAACTTACATAAAAAAATTTCCCAACTCATAAATACAGTATGGGCAACTGTAACCATGCCTAAGGTAACACAACAACCATTCTAGCTTCCAACTGGTCTTGATCAACATACCTTTCGATCAAGGAAATCCTTTTCTAGATCCCCCTCACTATGATTTAAGTATACCAAACCATATCTATATGGATACCATCCACCAATGGATGTCAATATGACCCATTAGGCATCTAGAAGTGCCCCAACACTTCCTTTACCACATTCAGGATCAATCATTTAATTAACTATTTTACCTTATTTATAATAAATTTTAATGTCTACCAATATTTGGACGATTTCCTTAAATCCCAAATACAATTTCAAAGTATGTTTCTCACTAAGTATTTTAATACATAACTCCAGAGTATCTTTAGACCATAATCAGTCTTGGGCAGAGGGTCCATCCCTTTCTTTTTAAATTTTTGTAGAGGTTCTAGTTGTTTTTGTCTACTCTCATTTAAAATAGAATATGGGTTGCAAATGTAGATCAACCTTAACCATCACACCTAGAACTCTTTCTTTTGTTAAAAAATGACCAGGGATGGAGGTCACTCTCCTCCTCCCAAAGGAATTCTGGTAGATTAGTTTCCTATCCACCAAGCAAGGGAGGCTGTTGTGATTTCTCACTCAATCACTCCATATTTCTACAACTCCATTTATAAGCTTGATTAGAAAAACCCTACCCAACAATTCCTGTAACCAGAAACAAAATTCGTTTCTCAGTTCCCTTTGAAATATGAGAGTTGCACATGCTTTCAATTTTCAGAGAATGGTCATCAGACCCATTCCTCTTGCATAGACACATCCTTAAGTTAGTATGGATATACACTCCCCTAGCACAACCATGAGCTTTTGAAGTGGCTCTTGTCACTTCACTTCTATCTTCATGAAGGTTGTTCTCAATATATAGGGTTCCTTTTCACTTTCTTACTAGGTTATTCCAGCAAAAATTTCAATTCATTATAGGTCAAGTAAATTGACCTTACCACTTCCATCAATCCTCTGATCATGAGGGATCATACATATCTACAAGTTTTAATACTTCATTAAAGTAATAATTATTACTGCTACAGATCCTTTCAATCTATTCACATCCAAGTCTTTCTATTAGTGCTCATCAACATAATCCTAGTCCTGTAGGATTGGCTATCATTTACCAAAATAAATGATAGGATTCCTTTTCCACATACTATCAAGGTTCAATCTCGTTGGGTAAAATTCCAACTGAATTTTAATCTGCATCCATCTACTCAAGGAACTTATGGAGATAATTTCCATTCAACAATAATATTCTCAACATGCTCATCTTAGCCTTGGTAACCTAATCTTATGACTATACAACATCATGCACAATTACAAAGTGAAGTCAAATTCTTTAATTGTAAACATTAGCAAGATATGATGCAGATTTCCAAAACATCTATCAATAGTAGAAGGCCTCATTCCTTTCTTCAATAGAGGTTTAACTAAGCCTCTTAGGAATGGGAAAGACATGGTGTCACCCCTAAAAGTTCTCTAATACTATTTTAATACTACTCGTGCATGATCCCAAGCAGGCCAAGTGTTGTTTACATGCTCTAATACCAATTTGTAACACACTCAACCCCTAAATAAACTTTCTAGGGGTGGGGCATCAAAATTTTTCTTTGCTTGATTCATTTTCGGTCCCTTACTTAAGAAAAATCCTCTTCAATAGCTCCCCCGAGACATACATCTCTCACTATACACTTCAACCAGCTAGCGAGGTCTTCCTCATGACCTCAGGTTGAAAACCGAGAGCTGAGAATCAACGTTAGAAAATGTTTTAGCACTTCGATAGTTCTTGGAATTTGGGAGTTCCAAATGTGTTGTCAAATTCTTAGATCGCCAAACAATGGAGTGGAACAACAGTTCACATCCTTCGCCGAGATATACGACTAAAAAGGGGGCTTCGACATTCGACGTAAAAAATTCTTGTATCCTAATCCATGAAGTCCCTAATCTTGCCACGTGCTCCTAGCCCTTTGACATTCAACAATCGACTATCGACATTAGAATTTCAGCCTTCAGCGGTCTGCGATTCTCATTGAATCTTTATTTTTACCATACTATTCCCAAACTCTCAAACTCCAGATATCTCGTCACGTGGCCTTGGCCCTTCAACATTTGACATTCGATGATTTATGTTGGACGTTCCTAATTATAACATGCCCCAAAACCTCCAAACTCTGGAAGTTATCCAAACTCCCGGAGTCCTGTATACATCACTAGTCACGTAGGCTAGGCGACCATGATTTAGAAACTAACACGCAATGAGGGGAAAGGGGTAACATGTGTCCTCAATAAGGGGTGAAACATGTCATGCTCCAATAGGCACAATGGGTATGTAAATTGTCCAAAATTGGTTGACACGTGGCACGCACAATGAGGGTCCATGTCACATCGAATGATGTCATCGAGCCATGTCATAATAGATTGATACTGCTCGGTCCTTCAATCCAATGTTTTGCAAGATTCCATGTAGATTCAAAGATCTATAGTTCTCATTACTTTGCAGCTTCGGACTTTAGCTCTTACTAAATCCTCTTAATGTAATTTCCCTGAAGAGATAAGTCTCCGGACTATCAAATCTTGCACCATGTGTCCTCTTTGACCAACGGTCAAGATTTTCTTAGGCTTTCATGACTTCGACGGTTTTCACACCTTGAAAATCCTCAGCTAAAATCCTCTGGAGTACAAGGTCTCTAGATCATGGGATCGCTTGCCACGTACCCATTCATCCAATGGTCTTGGTTACTTTGGTAGTTTGGCATGTATCTCCCAGCTTTCCCTCAGGACCATGCTGGATCCATCACCACATGTACCTGGCCTCTATGACCAGGATATAATCTAGCTGCTAGAGCTTTGAGGAAACTCACGCGTCCCTATATCACCGAATACCCAGACTCTTGGATGATCATTTATCTGTGGACACATGTCCCTTCCTTTTCAATGGTCCATATTTACTTTGCAACTTCGACGTTCGGGAGTTTGATGCTAGAATACCCCTATTCTCCCAGAGTAGAACTTCGCCGAAGAACTTAACACCTCCCTTCCTATATCTGATCTAACGACTAAAAGTGATCCATATTGGATCCCCAAATCGACGACCCTCATCGATTCACAAATTCGGCCTTCAAATATTTTTGAGGGTTGTGAGGTCATATGTCCCCGAGCTCTGAATTCCCAGAGTTCCGAAGCCAGAGTATCTTTACTCCTTTTGGGCTTAGCGAGGGGTTTCCAACCCTGGTCCATATGAAACCTTATCGAATTTAGAGGCTACACTCAACCTTCTTCTCCAGACCCAACTATCGTGAAATATTTTGGTTCCTCCTGAATGTATCTTGTCTGCTCATCTTCCAAATAAAGGAATCCTCCCTTTTGAGACCTAAATATCACTATCTTTCCTTAGCTTGAGACTTATAAAAGTCTCCCGCACACTCCTTTCACTTGCTCGCCTTGAGAACCTTTCAATGCTTCATTAAGTGTTGGCCCTGCACACTATGCACGGGTCTCTCCTTCAAGCTTTTATACTCACATGGGTATATGTGTATTCCTTGCACTAGGATTACAGAAGAGAAACAATTTGAAACTTACAGAATGTCAAAGGTTCATTCCTTCAACTATAAAATGCACTCACATTCATATAACTCCGAAAGTAGATAACATAACATTACCCAATTAAATCAGAGATAAGTAAACTCAAACATTCATAACATGCATTTCAATATAAGTGCATAGGGTAAACAAAACACTTATCTATTACAGTTGATAGTCGACCAACTGACCGTGGGTGTTATCCTCTCCACCCAACCATAGGATAAGAGGAATTTATTCTTAGCACTCTTGCCACCCCTGTGCCAAGCCATGATATCCCTAGGGAAATTTTGAAGTTTCTCAGAGGTCCTTTCTCCGTCATGGTCTATGTGAGGTTTATTATATGCCTCCTCAACTTCAAGCTCGTAGTCTCCTGCTCGGGTTATGTTCTCTTGTAAATTCTCCAATAACCTGAACAATTTATCAAGCTCTTAGTTCTTCTTTTTTAGCTGGAGAACCTCACGCCCTCTTGGATTCCCATGTGTCCTCTCTTGTATTACTTGTGTGTGTTATTTCACACCTTTCTCCTCCTTAGGAAGGTTCTGAACCTGTCTTGTTCCTTCTGTCATAAGGAAACTCAGGTCAGTTTGGGCCTACAGGAAAACTACCTTATGTGGGACTTCATGATAACAATTTTCTGTCCCCCCAACTAGACCCTCCATGCTTCCATTCATGGGGGTAGTTGATTGTTCAACCACCGATCCTTATTTCCTTAACTTCTTCCTCAACATCCGGATGAGGCTGACTATTTCAGCAAGGAGAGAATTTGGGTTCATTTTGTCATAATGAATCCTCTCCACAGTTTCCTCACTCTTTACTCTAGTGATATTATGGCCAGTACTTCGAGGCTTCACCCCCATAGTTGGTTATTGGATATATAAACAATAATACATTTACATTGTTCGCATGTCATAGAATGGTGATCATAATTAATGATAAATTACAAGTTGGGTAAAATAGGGGTATTACATGTTCTATATAATAAAAAATTTCGTTGTTTTCTCTCTCATTGGGTTTCCACCTAAAATATTGTTGTATTGTTCCTTTATGTTGATATCTATTGATATGGTTAATTCTCAGATTTTTTATGATTGATTATATCATAGTTAAAGTTTTAAAAAGAAAATATTTTTAAAATATGTCCAATACTGAGTCACCCCCCCTCTCAGTATTGCTAAATATTCCAACAATTGGTATTAGAACGACATTCCTTCATAAAGTTTAACCATTGGAAGGAATATATTTGTATTAGACATGGAAAAACAAGAAAATCTCCCCAAGAATGGAGCACCACTATTTGATGGAACCAACTACACCTTCTGGAGCATTAGAATGAGAGTATTCCTTATGGCACAAGGATTTGAAGTGTGGAACTCAGTAGTGAATGAACATCTATAACAAGTTGAAGAACCTATATGAAGGAGATGAGAAAGTAAAGACGACCAATTTACAAACACATCGAGCACAATTTGAAGTATAGAAAATGAAATCATTCTTCCTCAGAGTAGATGGAGTTGTAAACACCATTAGAGGACTTGGTGAAGAAATCCAAGAATGTACAATTATTCAAAATGTACTGAGACCACTTCCTCTAAGATTTGATCCCAAGATTTCAACGATAGAAGAATATAAAAATCTAAAGAATTTAAGAATGTATGAGCTGCATGGAATTTTGACAACCTATAAATGAGGTCTGAACAAGAAAAACCATCAAAACATGAAGAAGCATTCAAAGCATAAAAAAGAACATGCTAAAAAGGATACCAATCAAGTGATTCCTATGAAGAAGAAGAAAACTTCGTCAAAAAGATGAAGAAGGGATATGAAAAGTATAAAGGTAAGATTCCCTTCAAATGTTTTAATTGTGGTAACGTAGGACATTTCTCTGCTAAGTTTTCTCATAAAACTAGTAATGAGGAAGACTATGGTTTCAAAAGAAAAAAACCCTACCACAAGAATAACAAAAATGATGAGAAAATTAAACATTACAAGAAAAATAAAAATCTATATGCCAATGATGAAAAAAACTCATTTGATGGATATGATGACAACTCAAGATGTTTTATTCATGTCCATAAATGATCAAGATGAACTATCAAACAACAAAGACATAAATCAAGAAAATTCAGATGAGGAAGTAAGGGCAAATCTTGAAGGAGAACTGATCTGTTCTCTACAAGAAATGAAGAAAATCAAAATGAAAAATTAATTACTCAAGGGACATTTGAGAGAATCTAAAAAGGATCATTATGAGACCAATGGTGAAACTGATACTATCATTCTAAAAGGACAACTAGAGGAGGATATAAAAATTGAAGAATTTTTTACAAATAAGCTCAAAGAAATGGAAGACAGTTGTCATAAGAAAGAATATGAAATTGTACATCTAAGAAAGGAATTGAACAAGAAAATTGTACAGATGAACACAAATATGTAGTTAGAAAATCACTCAACAATCCTAGAATATATTCTTAGTGTCCAAAGATCACCACTTGAAAAAACTGGTCTTGGTTATGACAACAGTTAGAAAAATATTGATGAAAGTACAAACCATGTGATACTAGAAAATAAAGAAACAACTCAAAGATATGATAATATGCTTAAGGGTTTCAACTACACTGGGAACAATTCTAAAAATTCATAATACAACAAACATAATAAATATGTTCAAAACAAGCCTGCTCCCTTCAACAACATAGATGATTTCAAGGAAGTATTTAAACCAAGAAGACCTCCCAGAACAAGGCATCAAAATCTGTTTCTTGGTTACTATTTTTTTTGTCATAATTTTGGGAACAAATCCATTAACTATAGGGCCAATGCAAGAAACAACTGTCAGTGTTTCATGGAAACCTACACATGAGACCTAGCTAAAGCATACACAAACAAAGCTTATCAAGAAAAGGAAGAGAGATACACAATGAAGAATGAGAATCAATGTATATTATTACCTTATCAATGAGTGAGTTATCTTCACTCATATAGTCAATGACATCCTATAATTAGGAATGCATGCATAATAGTAATGGTCTAAGATTAGAAAGTCTAAAATACAACTAGTCAGTTAAATGCTATTGAACTAGTGTTACTCCCACTCAATTAGTGTGACGAAAATATAAATTTCTCCAACACCCCACCTGAACATCACTATGGAGTAAAAAATGAGTCCTGGATACTAGGCCAGTTTAGGTACTCATCTAAAATGCAACTAATGAACACTAAATATAACTGAGGAAAGATGGAAAACCACGTGGGAACAAAACCCCCCCTCAAAAGATAATGTATCAAAAGAAGAAAATGACAGCTGCTAGGAAACTGTGTTCTTCATTGCAAGACGATCCCACAAAGTTTGAAACTTCTGCTCACTGAAAGTCTTCGTGAATATGTAGAAATATTTATGGATTTGATGAAGTCCTTTGGAAACCTGTTGTGCCTTGTACCTCTTGATCCTGTGGACCCATTTGTACCTAAAAATATTCCTTTCTGGTGGAAGTGGAACAAGATGCCAAGTCTGATTCTCTAGGAGAGAGTCATGCTCCTCCTACATGGATGCTTTCCATAATGGATTTCCCAAAGCCTTATTGTTGGTTTTCGGATCAACAGATTGAACCATATAGAAATGCATGGGCATCGCAGGTTCTGAAGATGAAAATACAAGAGAAGACTCCTCATGTTGAGATTGAGTCCTCCTCGAATCCAATGGATTCCCTGTAAGGTTTCCTGCTGCCTGAAGTGTGGTATGTGCCTTCTTGGGCATTTGCCGAAGCTTTGATGTTGGATTCTTATATGGATGTACTACCTACTTATTTCCATGTATAGAATCTGAGTGTATAGAATCATCTCTAATGTCTGAAACTGATGGAAGCACAAGAGTATATGCATGTTGCACTGTAGGTGCATGCAAAGCACTCTCCTTATGTGTAAGTAGAACAGAGGAGTCATCACCAGAAAAATTAGTGAATTTATACAACCTTGACTTGTGATCCACCTCACTAATTGCAATGATGGAATTGTCATGCATGTCAATTACTGAAACTGAATATGATGTAAATTCAATCTTTTTACCTTCCTAAGTGATCTGATAAACTGAGAGAAGATTCATAGAAAGATTTGGAACACGTAGAACATTCTCAAAACTACCATTATGGAGTTCCACTCTCCCTTATCCTGCTACTGCTATTGGAGTATCATACCCCATGAGAATAGTGGGTCTTGAGCATGGAATCAAGGAAGAGAAAACTTCCTCTTTCACTGCCATATGCTGGGATGCACCATAATATATAATCCATGAATAAGATGAGGAATTAATTGCAACAAGAGTATGATGATTACCTTTCTTAGGAGAAGGATCTTCTTCCTTCTTCTTCTTGACTCCCTCTGGAATGAAGTTTCCAAGGTTGTTCTGCTGAAGTGCCTATTCCATAAGATCGATTTGTTTCTTCATGCACATGGATTCTTCATGATTCGGTTTATCATAGTAAGTGCATTGCTTTCCATTATTCTTCTTCTCGGAATCTGAAGAGTCTTTGGAACCTGAAGAATCATTAAAGGGTTTGGAATATCCCTCCTTCCCATTCTGTTTGGATGACCCTTTTTCATCATGCATGGTGAGTGCACGTGATTTGGGATCTTTCATGAGGCCAATTTGTATGAGTTTTGTCTTCTCTTGTGTGAGAGACTCAATGAACTGAGCCATCGTAGGCATTTTACAATTTTCTCCAAAAAGACATCTGCCAGAATGGAAATTGGAGACATATACAACATATTTTGGTCCTAGCCTGGCCAAGATTGTTAGAATAAGTTGTTTCTCTTATGTAGACTTGTCAATACCACATTCACCCAAGCTCAAAATCAAGGACTTAATTTTAGTAAAGAAATCTTGTATATTATCAAAACTTTTAGGGTCTAAGGTATTCAACTCTACCTCAAGCATATGACCTCGCATCTCATCCTGCTTTCCAAAGAGTCCTTCCAAGGTGGTCCAGATATAGTTTGGAGTCTTTCATGCGGAAAAATGAAACCATAAATTAGTGAATATTAAATCAAGAAGTAGTCTTGTGGCCTCATCCTTACGATTCACCCATCTGGCCTTCTCAAGCACTGATGTAGACTCTGTTTCTGTCACCATCGTCAAATTATATAGTCCTTTTCTTTTGAGTTGGAATGCGGCCTTCGGATTCCATTCAAAATAGTTGTATGGTGTGAGTATTATCACCATAATTGATTGAATAACTTGCATCACCTCCATCCCTGCTATTGATTTTGAAGAGATCCTGAAAACCTAGATCGTGGATTCTGAGATATGACTAATAGTGCTATGATAGCTACATATATGATAAAAAGGATATATCTCCTAAAATATAATGTGGGTTTTGGATATTTTTGGTGAGAATGAGCTTCCCTATGTTATATGTCTCTGGTAAAAATTTCAGCCTGACCAAGATCACGGATTTTGAGATATGGCTATTTTACTGCAGAAACCCTAATATTTGGAGGTTGTTGAATCGTCACACCCTTAAAGAAGGCTACAATATGGAGATGCCAAATCATCTATAGTAGGATTAAAGTGTGGTGATTGTGAGAACACTGAAATGTCTCACCCTAGATGAGGAACACAGTGCGGTGACGCCACACCTGGGCTATGTATAGGCTGGGCTGTGTAAGTATGAGAGTGACCATCGCACCCTTCGACAGGGATAGGCTGCGGTGATTCCAATCATCTCACCCTTCGACAGGAATAGGCCGCGACGATTGCGGAATCTAGGTTTACTCAAGGGCTCGTTCACTCTTCTCTAGCTTGTCTGGGTTTCTTCAAGTAGCTCAACTCTGATACCATGTCAGTGTTTCATGGAAACCTGCACAGGAGACCTAGCTAAAGCATACACAAACAAAGATTATCAAGAAAAGGAAGAGAGATACACAATGAAGAATGAGAATCAATGTATATTATTTACTTATCAATGAGTGAGTGATCTTCAATCATATAGGCAATGAAATCCTATAATTAGGAATGCATGCATAATAGTGATGGTCTAAGATTAGAAAGTCCAAAATACAACTAGTCAGTTAACTCCTACTGAACTAGTGCTACTCCCACTCAAATAGTGTGTCGAAAATAGAAATTTCTCCAACAACAACTACTTGAGAAACAAAAATACTTAGAAGATTCCCAAGAAAAATTTTATGAGCAACAAAAACATAACATCTTAGGGGTTTGATGACAAATATTATAACTCATTTTATCCACTAATGAACTTCAACATTGAATGTTACAACTGTAACAACTTTGGTCATAAAGAACATGAATACAGAAGCAAGCTATAACTTACCAAACAAAAAATGAAAGAAATATTCCCTACTAAACATAAGGAAGAAAAGACAAGCGTGTGGAGAAGAAGATCAGATCAACAAGAGGAGGAAAAAAACCTAGCCTTACATGCAAAAAGAAAAACTAATAAGTGGTATGTTGACACTGGATAATCCAAACACATGACAGGGGATCAAAGTAGGTTCTTAGTTCTTAAAATGGAAAAAAGAGGCAATGTGTAACACCCTGTTTCCCCCAGTTTGTAAATATAACTATATTGGGCAAGGAACTATGACACACTCAAATGTGTGAATGTTTGATTTGATGGACCTTTGTATAAAATATCGATGAATGTAAATTATGTTATTTTAATAGAAAATGGATACGTGTTGCATGACTGTTGGAAAGGGGATGTGCTATGAGAAACCATGAATTCTATGAAAAGGTGGTGGAGGGGACTAGGAATGGTTGCGTTAACCTCCACCGAACCAGTACCTTGCTGGATTTAATTGCTCATATTAGAACAACCCTCTGACCCAGGAATGAATTACAGTCAGGCTGGTAGGTGGGGAGACCTCCTCAAGAGTTAATGAAGGGATGGGGCATACCGCCCATTTGTAAGGCTTCCAAACCTGACCATGGAATGGGAATTCGAGCCACACACAATCTTGCTGAGGAAGGCAAGAAAGGAAGCATGGTGGGAAGAGGAAGATTTGCGAAGAGTGCAGAGATGAGAGCGGAAGTTATCGGGTCCAAGGAAGGACTGAATGGGAGTAAATTTTGATCATAGAAAATAGAGACTGAGCCGGGAGAAGGAGAGTAACCTTCATCCTTATCTATTTTTGTATTAGCAGAAGGAGAGTAACCTTCGTCCCTAACTTCCGTTGAGATGGAAGAAAGAGATTGAATCTCAAAGAATCATGGTATAATATTGGGGGTGGCCAGTGGTAAAGACATTAGGAGTGACTGAGCTTATGGTTGGGTGGAAACGAGCACTCCTTTCAGCAGTCGCATCACGCCTTATGGTTCTGATAAGTGTTTTCATGCTTTGTGCTTTGAATTGGAAATAATGGATGCATGCGTACATTTATGTGTCTATAAATGGTTTTTGTATTGAAATGATTAAGTTATGAGTATGCGTTTGTTCCCTTGAGAATTTATGCTTCTGCTTGAATTTTTTTTCCATATGCACCAGTGTAATTCCTCGAAGGCATTTCCTGAGGGAATTACCATGAAGTTCCAGAGTCAGGGAAAACCTCTTGGAACTACTACCATTTCAGCCACCTCACGAGTTTATCATGCCCTGTTTCAGAGCTTAAAGTTCTGCGCATTAGGGATGCGATCCCTTCAGACCAATATTCTAAGAGACTTTGAACTCATGCCGAAGTCCTTAACAAAAAACCCGATTAAGAGTAGAGTAATAGCCCAAGATTCATATGAAGGTCCATGTGACCTGGATATAGGAACCCTATGAAAAAAGGAGTTATATCATGAAGGTTTCAGAACCTCGGGAGCTCGAACCTATGAGATTTCAAATTTCACGATAGTCAACTTACCCGAACTACCAGAGTAATAAGAACTGTAGATGACTTAAGAATTTGATAAGGGAGATGGATGTGATCCGTTTAACAGGAGGATAATCCATCCTGGTCATCAGATCGACTCAAATGCCTAATGGAGTTAATGAATCAAACACCATCTGCTTGATTAAATCGATGGTTGGGAATCATTGCGGAGTGCGAAGGTGAAAATAATGGACGTGCTAGTTCATGACCCACAATTCACCAACACAGTTGATATCATCGGGCTGGAAGATCAATGACTCCGGTTAGAACCATTTGGGCGAGTACTTTTCATATTTCGGAGGTTGAGCTCTCTGATAAATATTTCACATGTTGGGCCCCACAATCACTGTGAATCGTCGATCGATGAACACATCGGTACTAGCCGAAGTGATTTGTATTCGTCGATCCATGGGAGGCATGCGTCGATAGATTGTTAACTTCAGGTGAAAGAAATTCAGGAGAAAGCAAGTGTGGAGAGGTAGAAAATATCAAACGCTGAATTCCCGAAGTAAACCATGATCGTGGATCGGGAAGGACAGGTGGTGCATGATCCTTGACTCCAGAAGAAAATGCTCTAGGAGAGAAGCACTGAGAAGGAATAGATACTAACCTTTGGATATGAGTGCAAAGGGACGATAGTAGTACAATCTAAGGAAAAGTGCATGAGTGTCAACCTTTGTGTGCACAGGAGGGTTGACTTACTAAAGTCCCAAAGACCCGAAGTAGGTACTAGCCATTGATCTCCAGGAGGGGTACATGTCAATAGATCGAAGACTTCAGGGAAAATCACTTCGGAGGTTTCCAAGTGAGGAGTGAGACAAACTCCCGAAGCTCGAAAGCTGAAGACAATGTGGACCTTCAGATCGAGAAGGCAACGTGGTGACAGATTGTGAACTCTGGGTGGAAGTACTCCGGGAGAATGTGAAGGAGAAGAGTTTGAAATCTGTGAAGCCTGAAGAACCGATGCAGCCGGGAGTCATCGATCTATGGGAGGACACATGTCGTCAGATCGCAGACTCGAGGTAAAACGTTCCGAGAGAAAAGGAGCATGAGGAAAACTGATATTTGAGATCTCTGAATGCCGAAGTCCGAAAGTGAATCAGAGACATTCATGCCCTGAGGATGCATGGATTCATATGATGTACTTCAGAGGATTAGTACTCCAAAGGTTTTACGAAGAGGTGTTTTGAATTCCGCCGAAATATGAAGACCTGAAGATATCACAGTTGTCGATCTGCAGAAAGACATGCGTCAATGAATCACATGCTTCAGATAAAGACCATTGGGGAAGATGAGAGTTGAGAGTTGAGATGGCCAAATTTCAAAATCACGAAACGGTTAGAGCTGTTGATTGAGGAGGACATGCGAAAAAATATCTGTCATTGTGGAGAAAATAAGGTTTGAGAGTTGAGAACTCCGAAACCTGAATCGTGAAGCAAATCACGACCATTGATTTGAAAGGGGAAGATCTGAGCCGTTGGTCGAGAGGCCTCATTCAAGATCATGGGATCAATGATCAAGTTGAAATTGTGGGGATAGAAAGTGCTCGTACTTTAAAATTTTGAGGGTGGGCCACAATCGAAACCACGATATTGAGAAAGGGACATGTGGTGGCTTGTGGTGAATTGCGGGGAGAAAAGAGGTTTGGATTCAAACCAACCTTAGCCGCGCCCGCAATCATGTAATTGAAATTTAGTTATAACCCACAGTCATATACGGTGGTCATCAAAGAAAGAAAAAGGGGCTAGTCTCCCGATTTCCAAATTAGAGACCATGGATTGAGGATTTGTTCCTTTAAGGAGAATTTTTTTTTTACGACCCACCATGGGTGTGTTACAAATTGGTATCAGAGTATGGTTAAAATACTTGGCCTACTTGGGCTCATGGACGAGTCTCTTAAAAACCATATTTAGATTACTTTTAAGAGTAACACCCTATATTGCCTCCTTCTTAAAGAGTCTGGTTAAAAATTTTATTGAGGAAAATAATGAAACTTTCTACTGTGTGTGTGCATTTAAGAAATTTGAGTTGTTTATTGTTCATAAAATGATAGAATGTTAGCTAAAAATAAGTGTTTTGTTAGCACTCAAGCAGTCAATAAACCACAGGAAAACTTCAAGACTAAAGGATTGTGACGTGTCATGAAACGAGGGATGGCTCTCACAATAGAGATGAAGAATATGATGAAAGGAGGGTGGTGGAAACCCCTACAGATCTAGATGAAACTGTAAGGAGCCTCAGGGATGAATTACAGAGTTGCAAGGATGACAACAAGTGCTTGATAAAAGAGAAAGAAAAACAAACATAAATTAATGCAGTCTTCCTATAGAGCTTATCTGACATATAGAGGCAATTGCAACATGAACTCACAACCAGTCATGTGGATCAACGACATGAGAAGAGAAGTCAAACTCCACCTGAGATCTGAAAACATGACCCCATAAGTGACCACACTAGGAGAAGTACCTCGAAGAAGGCCCAACCTGGAGGTAGGGGACACTCATTGACAGATTCCTCTGGAAAGGAAGATGGAAACTCCAAGGGATCTTCTAGTAGCAGAGCTAGCTCACATTCTCAAAGGAAAGGAAAGAAGCGAAAACGTTCCAAAAATCATTATCCCAAAGTTTCAAGAAATCCAAACCACCCTCTTTCGATGGAGAGATTAAGAAGGGAGAAGAGGGTGAAGTTTGGCTTCTTGGTTTAAAGAAGTACTTCAGAGTCCATGACTACTCTAAAATATTGAAGGCTTGAATAGCCATCTTCAACTTGAATGGAAAGGCTTCCATTTGGTGGGAAGACCTTAGGAATGTGAAAGGAGTCCATGAGAAGGACTTGTCATGGAAACAGTTCGAGAAATACTTCATGAAGCAATATCTGTCAGAGGAAGACATGGATGGGAAGAATAAGGAGTTCTATGAACTCAATATGAGGCAGCTCACCATAGATGAATATGTCAATAAATTCCTTGAGCTACTGAGGTATGTACCCTACATAAAATATGAGAAGGTAAAAATGCAGTGATTCATTAGTGGGTTACCTTAGACCTATCGGGACAGGATTGAGTTTGACGATACAAATACCTTAGAAGAAACCATCTGGAAGGCACGTTATTTCTATGAACAGTTCGGGAATAAGACAAGACCTCATGAGGACTGGAAGCAAAGGAGTAGTTAGGGATTCAAGAAGAAGCGGTTTAAATCCTCAAGATTTAAGAACTACGGAAAGGATTCTAGAATGATCCTTCCTACTAGAAGTATGTATCAGAAAAATTTCCCCTCTCAAAGTGGAAATATACCTTTTAAGGAAGTCCCAGGAAAGACTAATAACCTAAATAAAGAACCCTTAAAATGTTGGGGTTGTGGAGAATATCATAGATTGAGGGACTGTCCACATAGACAAAAAAATAGTAAGAGAGTCTACAATATCCAAGAAGCTACCACCGTCAATGATGTGGCTAGGATAATGCCATGAATCTATGTAGCCTTGGACGATAAAGAAGATGACCACCAAGCTTCAGTAGTGGAGTTGGAAGGTATGATCGCCAACCATCTAGTTTCTATTTTAATTGACCTTGGATCTAATTTGAGTTATGTGGCCCCTCAGACTGTTGGTAAGTGTAAACTGAAATCATTCAAACATATTAATTTGTGGTTGGTATGACTATCCACTGGGACCAAAAGAAAAATAGCATAGGTCATACCATCTTGCCAATTCATCATGGGAGGATTGCCCACCTGAGCGACCCTTAACATACTTCCCTTGGGATCTTATGACTTGTTGATTGGTATGGATTGTTTGGCTTCTTATAAAACTAAGTTGGACTGTTAACATAAAACTTTAGAATGTGTAAATGAAGAAGGGATAAATATGACCGTCCAAGGGATTCAGAAGCATGCCTCAGTGAGACAAATATCGACCCTTCAAATGAAAAAGTATTGCATAAAGGGGTGTCCCTTATATGCAATACAGGTGTTGGAATTTGTTGAGGATGACAAACCAAACCTAGAGGACAACCCCATATTAAGATAATACAAGGATGTGTTCCCATAAGAGGTACCAGGACTACCTACGAGAAGGGACATTGACTTCTTGATAGAACTTGCACCAGGAGCAGTGCCAACATCTAGAACACCCTATAGGATGAGTATGCCAGAGCTGGTTGAGCTCAAGCTATAGCTAAAGGAGATGATGGAAAAAGGACACATCTGACCCAGTGTATCTCCATGGGGAGTACCTATCTTGTTTGTGAAAAATAAAGATGGCACCCTCCTACTGTGCATAGATTATAGACAACTCAATAAGACAACCATAAAGAACAAGTACCCCTTACCAAGAATCGATGACATGTTCGACCAATTGGAAGGTTCTTCCATATTCTCGAAGATCGAATTAAGGTGTGGATACCATCAAGTCTAGATAAAGGATGAATACATCCACAAAAAATCCTCCACGATGAGGTATGGTCACTATGAATTTGTGGCGGTGCCATTTGGGTTAACCAATGCCCCCACCACTTTTATGTGCTTAATGAATAATGTACTCAACAAATTTCTGGAAAAATTTGTATTGGTTTTCATTGATGATATCCTATTCTACTCCAAGAATAAAGAGGAGCATGAAGAATATCTTAGACTCATACTTCAAGTACTAAGAGAGCATCAACTCTATGCTAATTTTAGCAAGTGCAACTTTTTCCAGAATTAAGTCCATTACTTATGCCATATTATTTATAAGGAAGGGGTGGAAGTAGACCCCGACAAGGTGAGATCTATTATGGAATGGCCTACCCCAAAAGATGTATATGATATCAGATCCTTCATGGGCTTAGCAGGATACTATAGAAGGTTCATAAAAGGGTTTTCCAAGATTGGCTATCCAATCAATGCCCTTCAAAAAAAGGGGGTTAGATTCACTTGGACATCAAAATGTGAAGAAATATTTCAGGAACTAAAATACCTCCTGACCCATGCACCCATGCTGAAGATTGCAGAACTTGATAATGATTTCCTCATGTGTACAAATTCCTGGAAGGAAGGACTCGAATGAGTCCTTATGCAAGAGGGACGTGTAATTTGATACGCATCCAGGAAATTGAATGAGCATGAAATCAATTATGTGACCCATGACCTAGAGTTGGCTGCCATAGTACATGATTTAAAAATGTGGAGGAATTACCTTCTGGGTAGGAGATTTGTGCTTATGATAGACCATTGTGGGTTGAGGCACCTATTTGATCAACCAAAACTCAATGCCAGGAAAGCTAGGTGGATGGATCTCCTTGTGAGTTTGATTTCAAAATCAAACACATCAAAGGAAAGGAAAATAGGGTGGTCTATGCCCTTAACAGAAGTTTAAAAATGATTCATCTAGCAGCGGTAAGCACTTGTGAAACGGATTTCAGGGAAAGAGTCAGGAATGCACAAGAAACAAATGCATTCTTCAAAACTGTGACCTCATACCTAAAGCAAGAGCCTACATGGATAAATTATGAAGGATACCATATGCTCGAGGAAGGCCTGCTGACTTACAAAAATAGATTATATATTCCAGACTGTGACTAATTGAATAGGTTCATAATGGATGAACTACACAAGAGACCATATATTGGACACCCAGGATATCAAAAAATGATCACGGCCACTAGGAAAAAATTCTATTGTCCTGGATTGAAGAAAGACATATCTAACTATCTAGCTAAGTACCTAGAATTCCAAAAGGTTAAGGTAGAACACCGACATCCAACAAGATTTTTATGTTGGAAAACTGAGAGGGGGGGGTGAATCAGTTGTTACGAAGCTTAAACAATTATGCTTATTTTAAACTCTTTGCAGAGCATTGAATGAAAATCACAATAATGCAGGGAAGTAAGCAATGGAACATTCAACATCATTCACACATATGAAATATACAGAGATAGATATTTCATGAGGAAGCCCATAAAGGGTAAAAACCTCTTCTTCTTTATATGATAAGTAATATTTACATTCTGTACATTATCATACTTATGAGAACCAACTCATAATGAGGATACAACCTCTATTTTGCAAGCTGCAACTTGCTGAGAGCACCAACTCTTTGTTTTCTCTAGCACCTACTAGAAGGAAGCACCAACTCCCTGGTTTCTCTACCACCCACTAGAGGGAAGAACCAACTCCCTAAGTGTTCCAACACCAACTGGATGGAAGCACCAACTTCTAGTCACACAGGCACCAACCTGTATAACAGAGAACAACAGTTCTATCTTGCACCACCCTGCCGCCCTGGTTTCTTTGGCTGCAACCAGATGGAAGCTACAACTCCCTATGGTCAAGCACCCACTTGAACCTTTGAGGACAACAGTACTCCCTAGCACCTCCCTTCCACCCTGAAATATAAAGTTTTCTATATATAAATTTATCATAGTGATACAATATTTATCATTGGCTTACCAGGCTTATCACTGTTCTGCCATGCTGCTCTGCTCTCTTGTATCAGTGTCTCTCTGTCTGCATCTTGTTGCGATTTTTGATCTTCTATTTTTCTCTACAAGAGCACCTTAGCCTTCCTTTAGTGTCTCACTATCTTGCTGCACACATGCCTTGTGATTTTTGTGCTTCTTCCTTTTATGCTCTATGCACCATGTCCATTCAATGCACCATTCCTCTTCTCTATATTTCAGTTGCTGCACACTCCTCCTTCTACACTCTTGAATTCCTCTCAACAACAATCCCCTTCTCTTATTTCTTCTGGCTTCTTATAGTCTTTGTGCACCTTGTGCATGCCCTATGCACAATGCTTCTGCATGCTCTTCATGTCGAGTGCTCTGCCTGTTCATCATTGCAACTCTTCAGCTTCTTTGGCTGTTAAACCCATGTGTCCACCGTCACTGGGTGTTATGTTGAGATTCCATAGCCTCTCCAACAGTCGAGACTCTTTGTCTTCTCTGTCACAGTTGAGATCATCCTCTCTGTTGCAGTTATAGGATTCAATGCTCATCCATATGTCAATTGCCTCTACGAACAATCTTCATTCCACTGGCAGATTCCTTGAGACTCTTCAGCTCCTCTGGAAATCACACAGAAGTCTCTTCGAGTCCTTTGGCAGAAACCATGAGTGGTTTCTAGCAGTTACACTGTGAACCTCCAAATACTGCTTCAGCAACTGAATTGCCACTGATCGATTAACTGTGAAGAGAAACAGTAGCCCTTCGATCATATTCATGAATAACCTGCACCGTTGGATCATAAATGATGGGTCTCGCTCTTATTTTTCCATTTCGCAATTCGGCCTTTCGGCATACCTCTGGTGAGGCATCTCAACTCTCTAAGTCACGATCTTTGAAATGGAGATTAGCTTCGTGCTACCTCCTCCCTTGAGCCTTCGTCGATGTGACCATGGGTTATGACCAAGGGCCAATTCTGAACATGTATTTCGCATTTCGTGTTTCGGGGATTCTGTGATGAGTCGTCTCAACTCTCCATGTCCCAAACTCTGAAATGGAGCTTGTCTCTTTGAGCTATTCTCTACATCTCTTCGATGATGTGACCACCGGCGGTGACCATAGCCTTATTCGAAAATGAATTTCGGTGTTTCATCATTTCAGCATTCCTGTTGCAAAGTGTTTCGACACTCCAACTCCCGGTATCCGAAACCAACACCAAAAGGTGTTTTTCGCATTTTGGCATTTCGGCATTCTGACATTCCTTGTGATGAAGTGTTTTGATGCTCCATCTCTCGGTATCCGAAATCTACACAAAAAGGTGTTTCAACATTTCACATTTCGCGACTTCGAGACTCCTATGATGAAAAGTCTCGACTCTTGACTCCTCCAACTCCCGGTATCCGAAACCCTGGTTGATGTGCCTATTTCAGGTTTCTTGATGTTTCATATTTTGTCACTTTAGGACTCTTGTGTTTAAGAGTCTCGACTCTTGACTCCTCCAACTCTCGGTATCCAAAACTCCGGTCGATGTGCCTGTTTTGGGTTTTCAGGGTTTCTCATTTCGCGATTCCAGGACTCTTGATGATGAAGAGTCTACACTCTTCCAACTCCTGGTATCCGAAACTGTCCTCCTTCCTTCGGGATTTCATAACCCCTCTTCATCTTTCTCTTTAAAGAACGTGTAGGTTCTCCTGTATCCAACGCCGGTTGGACCTTGGGCTCAGATCTGACGTTCATCGAGAATTCTCAATGGGATCCAAAGATCACTATCGCTTCTCCTCCCGGGCTTACACATCCTCCTAACTTGGAATAATTTCTAAGTGTCAAAGGCCTCGACCTTTGATCCATCTAAGATCCTGAGTACACTATCTCTATTGATCTTTGGCAATGAGTTAACCTCGTCCTTGGTTCACACCTATGCACTTCCTGTGACTCTGCACTAATCCTCCTGAGCTTACATTGTCCCTATTTTTCCATCGCTTTATACTCTGATCTTTCCGTCAATGACAAGCACACCTGCCTGTAAACATGCCAAAAATCTCCCCCTTTGGCATTGATGGAAACCCTTAATGACTGCGCTAATCTGTTTGGACCTCCAACTGTAGCATCCGGTCCAGACCACTCCTTTTCTCCCCCTTTGACATCAATGTCAAATAAAACATGATCCCCCTAAGTTGTTGCAGTATTTTTAGGAGGTATTAGATATTCAATCAATACAAAACTCCCCCTAACAGGATGGACTCTCTTAGGTGTGAGATGGGATGACACCTAGCTTCTGTCGGAGATATTCAAATGGTGTCTTGGCTAGTGGTTTAGTAAAGATGTCTACAATTTGTTATGTGGTTGGAATGTAATGGACCTGAACAATCTGATTGGTGACATGCTCTCTCAAAAAATGGTATTTTATGGGAATATGATTGGTCTTGGAGTGGAATACAAGATTCTTGGACACACTGATGGCACTAGTGTTATCACAATGAGTTGGGATCGATGCAATGCATTTTACCTCCAAGTCTACAAGTGTCTGAATCATCCATAATATCTGAGTGCAACAGGTAGCAATAGTAATGTGCTCTGCCTCTATAGTTGATAAAGAAACATAACCTTTCTTTTTACTCAACCATGCTACTAGAGAATCTCCTAAGAAGAACACACCTCCACTCCTACTTTTCCTTTCATCCACACAGTTAGCCCAATCAACATCTGAGTAGACTAATAATTATAAATTCTAATTCTTAGGATACCATAGGCCATAGTTCATTGTTTCTTTCAAATATCTGAATATCCTTTTGATGGCTAGAAAATGACTCTGTTTTGGTGCAGACTGATATCTTCCTACCATCCCAACAACATACATTAGGTTTGGATGAGATGCTGTGATGTACAATAGACTACCTATCATTGACCTATATGAACTTTGATCAACATCAGGTGATTCATCATCCTTGCTTAATTTGCATCCAGTAACCATAAATGTGCCTACAGGTTTAGAATCTTCCATTTGAAACCTTTTCAACATTTCTCTTAGATATTTTTCTTGAGAAATGAACATCCCTTCAGACCTCTGAGTAATTTACAGACCAAGAAAAAATAACAGTTCACCTATCATAGACATTTCAAACTTAGACTCCATGGCAGAAGAAAACCATTATACCAATGAATCCTTATTACATCCGAAGATGATGTCATCTACATAGACCAACACGATGAGAAAATCATTATCCTCTATTTTGATATATAGATTATTGTCAACTGTTCCTCTTTTGAACCCTTTGTCTTTGAGATACATATCTAGTCTTTGATACCAGGCACGAGGGGCTTGTTTTAAACCATATAAAGATTTCTTCATCTTGCATACTAAGTCAGGGTTATCAGATAGTTCAAAACCCTATGTTTGTTCCATATAGACTTCTTCATTTAAATCTCCATTTAGAAAGATGACTTGACATCCATTTGATAGACTTTAAACCTTTTAGCGAATAACATGGAGGCAAGAAATATTGATAGCTTCTGAAATCTTACTCTGAGCAAATGTTTCTTATGACAAGCATAGGCAAGAAATATTCTGATAGCTTCTAATCTTGCTACGGGCGCAAATGTTTCATCAAAATCCAGTCCTTCTATTTGAGCATAGCCTTTACAGACCAATCTTGCTTTGTTCCTGACAACTTGTCCATGATCATTCAACTTATTCTTAAAGATACATTTGGAACCAATGATATTTTTACCTTCAGGTCTATGAACCATTTCCCACGTATTGTTTTTCTCAATCTGATCAAGTTCATCATTCATTGCTTTAACCCATTGGTCATATTTTCTAGCTTCATTAAAATTCTTGGGTTCCAACAAGGATATGAAAGATATATGTGATTTTTTGGTGTTTTGATTATCTTTCTCTTGGTTTGTACACCTTTTTCTTTTTCACCAATTATCTGACTTGCAGGATGATTCTTTTGAGTGATTCTGGAGGAGGAGTTTGAAGTTGTCTATTGATTTGAGTCTGTCTAAGTATCTGTGTCTTCATCTGATTTCGAGTCTTCATTTTTTGTTTCTTGGACTTGTTCATCTTCATCTTTAGCTGTGTCCTCTGTAGAAGACTCATTTTTGTACACCTCTCTTGCTGAGATTCCTTCATCAACTTTTACGTCAATACAATCAACCATTTTATGCAACCTCTTATTATAGCATCTGTATCCTTTACTATTTGTAGCATACCCTAAGAAGATACCTTCATCAGCTCTGTCATCATATTTTCCAAGGTTCTCATCATTATTCTTTATGAAACATTTACTCCCAAAGACTTTGAAGAGTTTGATTGAAGCAGGTCTCCCATACCACAGTTCATAAGGTGTCTTGTCACTTTGTGGTGTGAGGTGGGCTTTGTTAAGAACATGGACTGGTGTGTGTGTATTGCTTCTACCCAGTAGGTTTGACCAATGTTCTTCTCATTCATCATTGACCTAGCCATTTGCTGCATTGTTCTGTTTTGCCTCTCAACTACTCCATTTTGTTGTGGAGTTCTTGGGATTGTGTATTCTCTTTTGATCCCATGCGTATCACATAATTCCTTGAAATCACTTGACATAAATTATCCTCCTCTGTCTGATCTTAATGTCTTTAACCTCTTTCCTGTTTGATTCTCAGTTAAAGCCTTAAATTTTTTAAACTTCTCAAATGCTTCAACTTTTTCCTTGAGAAAAGCAACCCAAGTAATTATGGAGTAATCATCAATAATAAACATGAAGTAGTTTTGTTTCCCTGTGCCTTCCTGTCTTGATGGTCCACATAAATCCATATGAACTAGTTGGAGTGGTTTCTCTATTGAAGTAGAGCTCTTGGACTTAAACTATGTCCTGGTTAGTTTTCCTACTTGGCAGGGTTTACACATAGATTCTTGGGGCTTTGATATTCTCGGAAGATCTTTTACTGCCTCAAGATTTTTGAGCTTTATTGAGTGGTAAAAGTTTATATGTCCAAGTCTCCTATACCATAACCAACTTTCATCATGTTTGCTTAGATGACACTCTTCTCTATCTTCTTTCAACACATATACATTATTTTCTATCCTTATGCCTTGGGCCACCACTTGTCTCGAGTTTACAGACTTTATCTTGCAGTCCTTGGACATGAACATCACTTCACATCCTCTGTCACACATTTGACTTACATTGAGAGGATTATGTTTCAGTCCATCTACAAGTAGAACATCCTGGGCTTTTCTTTTTCCATTACTTAAACTCACTATCCCTTTACCCTTTATTTTACCTGGAGCATCATTTCCAAAGGTTACGTTTCCTAATTTTATGTCACTTAGAGATAGAAACTTACCTTTGTCTCCCACCATATGTTTGGAGCATCCACTGTCTATATACCAAGGGTTCCTTTGTCTTTGAGCTGACAACACTAATCCACACTTGTCACTTTCTTTCTTCTTCCAAACCTTGACATTTTCAACAGGGGAATTCAAATCTGGTTCATAGTTCCTTAAGTGACAGTCAACAGATTTATGTCAATAGTTATGACAGATGTAACATTCTGGTTCGTCGAATAAAGGATCATAATGATTGTTATGCTTAACCTGTTTCCTTTTCCCATCCATTAAGTGATTTTCAGTCTGTGGTGGTTTGTTACTTGGCTGTCTCATTCTTTGTTGTGGTAGATATCTATACCTTTATTGTCTTGATTGCTCATAATTTAATGTTAAAGAACAATTTACAGCTTTATGACCAAAGTTAGAACAAAATAAACAATACCCATAGAAAAAATGTTGGTACTTGGGAAAAGTCTTTCTTCTTTGAGGAGGTTGATTTCTTTCATGCCGATAATTTCTTTGATCTACAGATTCGGTTCTAGTACTTTTCCTTTCATTCCTTCTTGGTGGTTGATTTTCTTTCTTTGTTTCTGCAGAGTGACTGTTGTCAATGTTTGAGGATATGACAAACTTGATAGGTTCTTTGTTTCTTGGATGACCGCTACTTGATCCCTCTTCATAACCCAAACTAGTTTTCAGATTTGGATTCCTTTGCTAATTCAGAATGGTGGCTAATCCTTCCAAAGCTTTGATACTTGATAGATTCCGATGATAAAATTCTTGAAACCTCTCCAACTCTTTTCTAGTTTTCACTACTTCTTCTTCCAGAGCTTTACATCTTGCCTTCTTTTCTGATAACTGTTGTTTCAGAATGTCCTCGATTTT
>SNQJ01S0026046.1:85840-114772 GCA_010110895.2 Picea sitchensis
GAAGAGATCTTGTATTGACTTCGAAAATGATCAAATGATTGAATTCAGATAGGTCAGTTTTCATGTTTTTCTCTCGGACTAAAAATGGTTAAGTTTGAGATTAATTCTGTATATCTTAAGTTGTTCAACAGTTTTTCTAAACTTTTAAGCTTGCTCAAAAGAAGATCCCTTGAAAATGTTTTCCCGTTTTCTCTACAGACTAAGGAAGTTTTGAAGGTTGAGAAAAATTGGCCTAGAATAATTAAAACAAGTTGACAAACCTTTATTATAAAATTTTACACAGATTGCCAACCTTGATATATTAAGTATCACTGATTGCCCCCGCTTCGTAAGCACGAACTAACTATAAGACAGATGGTGAAAGGAAATTCACAATTGATTGCCCCCATCTAGTCCTATAGACGATGAAAGGAAATTCATTTAAATGATTGCCCTCATCTAAAAATAAAAAATAGATAACTTCATCGGGGTACTGAACAGGCCTGCTGGCAGTGAAGCAATGTCTAAACATAAAATTAGCATTCAAAGCGGTGAAAGGAAATTCAGTAAAAAGGGACAGATAACTTCATCGGGGTACTGAACAGGCCTGCTGGCAGTGAAGCAATATCTGAGGTATCTGTAAGGTTGTTATACTTATTTGCAACTCTATGCTAGTTGTCAATTTTTCAAAAAACTGGATATTCGTCTTATGTCAAATAGAGCTTCCCAGTTTTAAAATTATGAATTTTATTTCGATTGATGCAAGATGAAATGTTCAATAATATGTTGAGCCTCTAAAGATTGTTCTAATCATATCAATGCTAACTCCATTTTGGAATGAGAAGGAGAATTTTGAAAAAGACTGTAACTGAATTTCAAATAAGTGAGAAGTTCTGTAAAGATTTTCAAAGACTTTATCTTTTCTCTTTTCTTACTCCTTGAACAGTTTATCAGAGATAAACCCTTGACCCCATTACCCAATGAAGGCATTGAGTCTGCATGTTCTCCTCATCCCGCAGAGAGACGAGGTCCCCAGTTGGAGCCTATGTTGAAACAGACCTTGAATTTTTGACCTGGAGGATAAAAAATTTCGTATCTTTGAGTCTTTGCAATTTTATAAATTTCCTAAAGAAAAAAAATTCATCTCAAACGAATTCGCGATGCCTTATGGTTCATTTTTGGATAAAGAATGATTAAAAATCTAAACGAATATAAGTTTTCCAATATTATTCGAAATAATCTTTTAAAACGGACATTGATTTAAAACTTAAGGAATTTTAGATTTACATTGGGATACCAGGATTCAGAGTTTTGAATGAACAAATGGTCAGCGCAAATTGCATAATGAAATCCCAATCCCCGATTTCCCGATACATTAATCCTTAATTAGAACTTAATTTACTCAAATCAATGTTAAAGACGTTTAAACTTTAAGTTAATCTCATCGCAAAATCGGGATTCGCGATTTTGTGAGAACAAAGAAACTTGTCATCGTATTTTTCGATTTCCCGATTTTGCGATATAGTTAATCCTTAAGTGACGTTTGGAATTAATCTAATTAATGTTAAGCATGATTAAGAGTAAATAATCATATCGGGATATCGGGATTCGCGGTTTTGTGAGCAACAATTTTCATGTCATTGGATTTCCCGATTTCCTGATTCCCGATTTCCCGATTAATGAAATCTCGAAAAGGTTTAATCTGGATTAATTAAGACAATAAAAATGTTTTAACTTAAATTATATATCGCGATTTCGTCAATCGTGGTTCTTCGATGACTTATTTCCTTGACATCAAAAGTTCCAAAACTCCGATACGAGTGTTTTCAAATTTTAAAGCAAAATTAACACTAATTAATCATTCGTATAAACAAGGTTTAAAGTAAAATTTTTGATAAATGATCTTTAATATGGCATTATCCAATTTGGAAAGTTTTTGAATACACTGAGAAAGCTTAGGTACAAACATTAAATGCATATATTCGGTAATATCTTTTGCATTAAAAGCCTTAAATTCATAACAGAGTTACAAATCTCAATGCTTTTACTATATATTCAAAGTGAATTTTGAAACGTTACATTATCATTTCGAAGCTAAATTCCTCCCCGTTACAGGTTTTCAAGTTAACACAGAGCTATGGCACCCAAAAAGGCTTCGAAGAAAAATGAAGAGAAACCAAAAGGCGATATTATTTCCGATACTACTGCATCTGGGGTAGTACACTCTGTCAAATCATGGGCTGCAATTGCAGAAAAAATGGAGGATGAACTTAAATATGTGGACACTGGTGCAGACAACCATCTACGAGATATCGCCGAGACTGAGCTTCATAAGGTTACTGCGCGCCCGAGACTTGTTTCATATACCGATATGATCACCTGGGCACTGGATAAAGTAGACGTTCCGACTAGAAGTATTCTAAACGAACAAGGAGCTGTCATTGGCTCATTCAGACCTGAACATATCCAAGTAATGTATAAGCTCTTGCCCAATTATAGACACACTTATAATACTGAGTTTGTAGCTGCATTTCAAATAAAAGAGTGTATTGAAGGTGGCCAAACATACCTTGACATGATAAGAGGATGGGCCAGAGATGAAAACAAGTTTAGGGCTGATGTAGATGGAATTTATGCCACAACTTCCTTAAATGAATATATGGTGTATGTAGCAATGATGTTATGTATAATTTTTGGGAGAAAGGATCCTTTCCACTTTAATGCAGACTGGACACCTTTCTTAGAGTAAGTTTCATAGGGACGCAGTTTCAATTGGCACAAAATTGTATCAGATAACCTTACATCAGAGGTTATGAATTACAAAACAGGCTAGACTCAAAGACATCCAAGAAATCCAAAAGTTAAATGAAAATTTGGATGAGGCAAAATACATGATACAGGTCACTCAAGAACAAGTGTAAAAGATGGGCAATGAAAATAAATATCTACAAGTTAAAATCATTTCGATTACTAATCAAGTGATTGAAATGGAACATTTCAAGAATAAAGCATCAGAGATATATGCAAATATTGGAAGAACAACATAAGATATTCTGTAATCTGGAGATCATCCAAAATTATTTTCAAGAATCTAAGAGGTCTATGGAAAAGGTAGTGCAAAAAGAAAAAGAAGCTAAAGCAACAAGGAATTCTTTCCAAAAGATAATAACTTCTTTACAAAAAGAAGAAACTAGAAAATCACAGAAATTATCCATTTCAGAGCAGTTGAAAGGAGATATAATGATAAAAGTTTGGGAAACAAAATTGGAAGGATATAAAAGAATTACAAAAGGAGTCAATGAAGATTGTCAAAAGATCTTCGATTTTATTGAAAAAGATTCAGTACATATCGGGACAGATGGTTTTTCCGAGTTGCTAGGAGAAATCGACATTAACAGGTATCAACTGAAAACAAAAGAAGAACTTGAAGAAAAGAAAGCGGAAATCTCAAATATTAAAGTGGTCAACATTGCAGAAATTGATAAGTGGATGATAGCTTCAAGTTCAAAATTGGAGAAAGTTAAATTCACAGAGAAAACGATAGGAAGCCAGTTTCCAGGCCTACAAAGAAGTTTCTTCTCTTTTGAAGAAAATGAAGTACCAGAGGCTTCTAAAGTCTTGGTAAACTTTTTAGAGAAATGTGTTCAATACATTGAAGCAGATAAAGAAAGTTCTTCAATACAAATTTAAAACTTTGTAAATACTTTTATTTTCATAATTTTGAAATAAATTGTAAACGGTTGACATTAGTCTGTGCAACCGAAATATTAGGAAGTTGGTTAGTTACCAACGAAAGAATTTTATAGAAATGTATAAATATAGTTTCGAGAGGCTGAAACAGGGCTTCGGAAATTTTGGAGAAAGCCAATTTTTGTAATATCAACTTTGAAGTTTATCGGAATCGAAATCGCAAACAAGATTCTGGATTCTGCAATTTTGTGACTATGTTTCTTTCCCTGTTTATCATGATTTGTTAAATTTTCTTCTTAATGTGCGTTTCTAACAAGTGAATCAATTTGAAGTTGTATACATTGTTGTTTATCGTTTCAGATTGGTTTGGATGTTGAATGTTTTACAGTATTTCCTCTGAAATTACTTTAGTGATTTTAAGACCTGTAAACCTTCTGTTTCTTAATATCTAATTCTGTTAGAAATATTGTTTTTCTTTCATCATTGTTCATTGAAGTATAAGATTCTTTCAAGATAAAAGCCTTATATTTCTTTATATTGTAATCCATTATCTACAACCTCAAAATTGTTGCAAAACCAGGAAACAACCTTGATTGTGTTTTTACATTACTGTTTTAGATTTTAAAGTTGTTTCATTAATATCATCGCTGAAAATCTAAAGTAACCAATCGATAAAAACCCTCTTACAAAACCCTTTAAAAAATCCTATCACCCATGATAGTCCCTAGCGGTAGACAACCAAACGTAGAACCTGGTCTTCAGGATCAAACCAACATTGCCCTAAACTTATTTAACACCATTCTACAAACAACAACCAATAGGGTTGAGTTAGAAAGATCGTGGGCTGCTATCGAACGTGACATTAGCATCCAAGAGCAACGTGAAGAAAGACAGAGACAGTTGAGAAACTGAATCTGATCTAGTTTTCCTTTGTTTCTTTATTTTAAAGTCTTATCATAAAAATCTATTTCGGATGCCTTGATGGTATGTTTTATAGCCTTAAAACATAAACTCAGGAACAACATCTTTTTGGCACCGCTGCTGGGGATCGAAGAAACGAATTATTTCCCTGGGAAGAATGACATAGATACTTTCTGTTGTTGATAGTGAACAAGAACAAAAAAATTTCTAAGGCTAAAATTATCTTTCACTTGGTGACTCCACATTTAATAAACTGGCTAGTAGCCGTAAAAACACTAGAAAAAACCAAGATAGTAAACAGACCTCGCCAGTCTCTAATCCGGAAAAAATCTTAAAATTAAGAAAATCAATAAAACAAATTCTTTTATCAACTTATACTACAGATCGGCCTAACTTTACACATTCAAATTCATCGGAAACTTTTGAATGATCACTTTCACTTCCCCCTTCTTTTGACACTTTTTATTTTCCCAAAGTTTCTTCTCCGGTCTTCCAAGAATCGTCTCCACATACTGTCCCAACTTCGGTCCCAAATCTAAACATGGAAGCACAAGGAGGTGCTGAGGGTGCTGGAGGTGAAGGTGGTGCTCCTGGAGGTGGTCAATTACCACTTCCTGGTATTTTTGCCAAAGTTGCTGCTATATATGCTCCCCTAGTTCTTCCTGTTCCTCTTCATGATCTCCCTGAGAACTATATGAAGAGCCTCCCAAAATTTACAGGGGAGGGAGATTTGACTGCACAAGAACATATCAACTTTTTCGATTAATTTGCAGATATTCTTGGGATAGAACATGAAGATGTTTATTCCAGATTACTTGTTCAAACTTTTGAAGGACAGGTGAGAACTTGGTTTCGATCCTTACCAGCCGGATCATTAAGATCCTATGAAGAACTGGAGAGTGCGTTTATCAGACAATGGGGTGAGAGAAAAGATCACCTCTACTACCTAACTGAATTCGGAGCCCTAAAAAAGAAAAATTCTGAGTCAGTGCTGGAATTCACACAAAGGTTTAATAAATTATATAATAAAATTCCAGCTGAAGTTAAACCCTCACAACCTTCAGCCAAAGTAACTTATGCTGGTGCTTTTTATCCTGACTTTTTTTTACTATTAAGGGAAATAAGATCGTTATATCTTTCCAAAATGCAAGATGATGCAGTCGAAATCGAATCCAATATGATGGCATCAGGGAAGCTTAAAGTAAAGACCGAAAATGTAAATAAAGAAAATAAAAAATTTAAAGATCAAGGTGGACCTTCAGGGTTAGGAAAATCCTCTGGTGAAGAAAATAAAAAATTTAAAGATCATATGGACCTTCGTGGTTAGGAAAATCCTCCGTGATAGGATAGATGAGGATGGCTAGGGTCATTCAACAACTATCAAACAAAATTTCAAAAAATGGAGTTGGAAAAACCCAGAAGAGAAAATTTTCCCAAAAAGGATTTCCGAAAAAATCCTCGAACCTCATGGACCACATAAAACAATAAAAATGAAGATCAAAAAATTCAAGCACCTTTTAAAAGTGAAGATTATATTGAAGAAGAAGACTTCGCTATTTCGAAGAATTACACATATTAGTAACTTTAAGATGATAATGTGTATCCTTATTTATCTAGACAATATTATGAAGCATCCTTGATTAAGGAAAATAAATCAGAAGATAAAATTAGCAATGCCATTCATGATCATACATACTCAAAAGTGTCGCACTATTATTGCTATTTGCTGAAGATATAACCGAGACCGAAATAAAATCTTCATAATGTCTAAACGAAAAGGTTTTTCTTAGAAATGATAATAATGAGGAAAACCCAAAAGTTTGCAGACTGTTTATCTGCAAAAAGAAATACAACAGATAACCCTTTACAGTTAGAGCCAAGAGGGAACTAAGGCACTGTGAAATACACAGTTCCAATAAAAGAAAATAGCCCGCCATCGCAACGAAAACTCCGAGAAAAGGCTACTTAAGCTCCACACATTGAGAACGACAAGGTCCTAGGCAATTTTAACTTAAAACCAAATAA
Source organism: Picea sitchensis (assembly GCA_010110895.2). Taxonomy (NCBI): domain Eukaryota; kingdom Viridiplantae; phylum Streptophyta; class Pinopsida; order Pinales; family Pinaceae; genus Picea; species Picea sitchensis. Next base: position 92,456 of record SNQJ01S0026046.1, read on the forward strand.
GCAAGATCAAAATTCCTATTCCCCCTTGGTCGCATTCAGTTAAAACCAGATAAATCAAAAACAAATAGCCAAAATGATACATTTTCCTTGAAAAGAAAGTCCTACCGTACCATTAACTTAGAAGATGATAAACCCATCATAGTTCGGCCCACATCAAGGGGAAAAATATACAATGGCTCCTTTTATATCACACTTACTATTTTTGACCACCTTGCTAATAACCAGATGTCGATTCTGGAGCTTCTGATAATGTCATGCCTAAAGCAATAATGGATAAACTTGGTCTCAAGCCTCAAGACCCTGTGGTGATTTGTATTCCTTGATTCTAGGAGAGTTAAATGCATAGGATTGATTAAAGACCTAGTAGTTAATTTGGCCCGTGATATTCGGGCTTAAAAAGCACCTGGATGCGGTAGTTGCAGATATTCCCCCAAAAATATGTGTTCGCTACCAACGATCATGGGTGCTAAGATTGGAGGATCCATCCAGTTAGATATGACATACACTATGATCCTTTTTTTTGGAGGACAATTCACTCATCTATATAGGGAAACTCGAATGGAATTCACAGTAAGTGACCCTAAAAACCCTAACAATCATCCCGGTATATTGCATCAAGATTTAGGTAACTTTATATTATCGTTAGATGATTATTTTTAGATAGATGTAGATGATAAAGATACATAAGAAATAATTCAAAAAAAATGAAATAAAAGAAAAATGTATATATAACACTGCAAGCATGGAAAATTTTCATTTACGCCTTCCTCCCATCTTGGAGTCAATGGAGTAATTCTTTATTGCTCCATGATCAATTCAAATTCTTTTCTTATAGGCTCCAAAGGTATATAGACCGCATAAATAATGTATGTGAATATGAGGCTTTTAGCAATTTCTGGTTTTAGAAGTCGGGAAGAAAAAAATGAAAAATTCAAAAAATATCAAGTCTCTTGCGATGTCAATTAATAATAAAATGGCAACCAAAGACAATATCAAGCTAAATCCATCCTAGATTGGTTCATAGAAACTTCAAGGTATGGGATTTAATTGAGAATTTCTTCACTTCAAAAAATTTTCATTTCATCCCTAGATCCAAAAACCAACATGCATGCTTTGGCTAAAGCTTCCATCAACGCTTAACCCCCAACCGCTAATTTAAAATAATTATATTCACTATATATCACTTCCATACCGACATAATGTACAAATATTGGCAAGCGTTCAAGCATTGCTTTCAACTCTAGAAATTTCTAAATCTTTGGATGAGTTTAAACATATAATGATCGAGAACGTTCGACCCAAGTTGGACTCAAGGGGAAGACGCAAAGGAGTCACGTACAAAATAGGGATGACCAGATGGTTGTTCTTAAGAACAATCAAATCTCCAAAGGTCTCATCCCTTTGGAGAGACTCTTTAATAAAGATGACATTCCTCTTCTAAACTACTCGTAACCTCAACCTTAAGAGGTTGAAGATTGTAACATAAAGCAACTGTAGATAATCCCAAATGGTTAAGTTATCTAAATTTCGTCAAGAGAAAAATAAAACAAAATATACGAGTTGTTGAAAAAGTATAAATATGTGTTCACTTGGTCATATGAAGATTTGAAACATATGACAATCTTAGTGATAGAACATAAAAATACCACTTCTAAACCAAAATAAACCTTTCAAGCAAAAACTTAGACAGCTTTTAACCCCATCTTATTACCTCGCCATCGAAAGAAGTGAAAACTTTAGACGCTTAAGATTGTTCCCTTAAGATACTCAATCGGTTGCTAATCTAGTACCGTGAGAAAGAAAATGGGAAAACGATTTTCATGTTGACTTTGTACCCAAATAAACCTTCTCTTAAAGACAACTATCCTTACCAAAATGTGGATCATGTCCCGGAGAAAGTAGTAGGGGGTTACTATAGGGATATCCATGATTGATGGTTTTTCTGTATATAACCAGATTGTCAAGTATGAGCCCGATAAGGAAAACTGCATTCACCACCCTTGGGGTACTTTTATGTATGATAAAATGCCATTCGAACTAATGAACGCAGGATCAACATTTCAACGAGCCATGGAAATATCATTTGTCTAATGGTAACTAGATAAATTCTTTAGGGTTATATATCCTGGATGACCTAACCTGCTTTTTCAAAACCGATGAAGACTATATAATTCATCGTTCAAACTTTGAAAAAATGTCAGAGATATGGTCTTTCATTAAACGATAAAAAGTCTCATTTTTCCATGCAGGAAGGCAAGTTGTTAGGACATATAGTATCCCCGGATGGTATCATAATCGATCCTAAGAGAGTAGAGGCCATATAAACATTGGCCATTCCTCAGAAATGTTAAAGAAATTCAATCTTTTTAGGAAAAATAAACTTCTTTATAACATTTTGTCTCTAACTTTGCCGAGACTGCCAAACCCATTTTCACAGATATGCTCAGAAGAACAACTAAGGCGGCTGTTAGAAGCAAAGTCATCCTTTGCCCACATTAAAAAGTTATAAGTGAAGCTCCCATTGGCAGTCCTACTATCTTAATGAGTTCTTCATTTTTTCATTTGTTTCCGTAATATCACTGGTCAGTCGCTCTCCTCCGTGAAGAATGAAGAGGGTTATGAGCAACCCATCGACTTTTTCAGTAAGAGCCTCCGAGACACTGAGCTTAAATACAATATAATGGAGAAGCAAGCTTACTCAATGGTCAAAGCATCAGTTTTAGGACTTATGTATTGCATTCCAAAATCATTGCATATGTATTTACCAGTGTTGTAAAGGATATCTTAGTACAAGGAGACAGTGACGGTAAGAGGGGCAGATGGTTTGAAAAAATTCAGGAATTTGACTTGGATGTTAAACCAACTAAATTAGTAAAAGGACATGGTTTATCTAGACCGCTATCAATCTAATTCTTTTGGGCTCTGGGATGAACACCACCAAGAGGTGAAGAAGGATGGGTGGATATGAACGATATTGATGATCAAATAATTGAAGACAAGGTTGAGGATAAATTCATCTCATCTTATTGGTATAGAGATATAGTAACATATCTTTTAACTTTGAAATGTCCGATGAAGGAATTGTCATCTCCAAAGCTAGAACATTGTCTACATGCGCTAAACATTGCATTTCGAAAAATTATACTGAAAGACCCGCTATTCTCTTAGTTTATTTTATTGAATCGACGTATGGTTACTCATTTTCGCTGAACGGTCTCATGGGAGGGTACTCTACGCTTGAGAGAAATAATATATAAAATTCTATAATCGGCTATTATCGCCCAAGATTTTCCCCCGACAAATGCTAAAGAACTTGTAACCCTTGTCAATTTTCACTGGAAAACAGAAGCTTCAAGCTATGCTGTTAGTTCCAGTTAAAACAAGCCCCTTTTAGCAATGGGGATTATATTTCACAGGTGAGATAAATCCACATTCAAAGCTCCAAATATAGGTGGATCCTCATCGCCACAGATTATTTCACCAAGTGGGCATAACCTCAGAAAAGCCACCATCTATCAAGTTATAGAATTTTTTGGAAGAGAATATATTGGCAAGATTTGATGCCCTAGAAAGATAGTACTGTGATAACGCTGTGTTTCAAGTCAAATGGCAATGATCAATTTTGCCGTAACATAACATTGTGCTAGGAAATTCCACAACATATTATCCATTAAGGAAACGGTTTATCGGGAATCTTCATATAAGAGTTTGATCAGCATAATTAAAAAAATCTTAAATGAAAATAAAAGATCTTGACACCCTACATTTAAAGCATGCTTTATGGGCAAATCAGATAGGAATGAAGAAATCCATTGGTACATCAACATTTCAGATGGTTTATGGTACAAATGTCGTATTACCCATAAATTTAACTTCCCTGTGAATAATGAAGTCAGTATGTGATGAGAAGGAAGAGCCCATCCTCACTAGAGAATAAACCAAATTTAATTGAAGTTCAACAACATGTGGATGGATAGATGAAAAATACAGAAACACTAGGGATAATATGAAGTCATATTTGATCAAAAAAGGCCAAGAACAAAAACTTCTTCAAGGAGAGACTGAAGCCCCCGAGGTGGGATGCTCGAAGGAAGATTCCGAAAACCGTAAATTTGATCACATCTCGGTATGGACCCTTTAAAATATCATCTTTTGAAGGTAAAAAATCATTTCTACTGAAAAATTTAGATGGTAAGATCCTAAATGCCCCCCGTTAATGCACGACTTTAAAGCATTAAGCATGGATTTAAAAAATAAAAAATAAAAAAAAATAAAAAAATAAAAATAAAATAAATAAAATAAAAAATAAATTACATTCTGCTTCTTTCTCAAATTGTTAAAATTATTTTGTCAAAAAACCAAACTTTTTGTCGAAAGGAAGAGATCTTGTATTGACTTCAAAATTAATGTCAAATGATTGAATTCCTGAGAGGGCCGGCTTACGTTTTCTCTAATTAAAATGGTTAAGTTTAGACACTTGTATATATCTTAAGTTGTTCAACAGCTTATTCCAACTTTTAAGCTTGTCAAAAGAAGATCCCTTTGAAAAATGTTTTCCTCCGCTTTCTCTATAGACTAAGGAAGTTTTGGCTATTGAGAAAATTGGCCTAGAATAACAAAACAAGTTGATGTGACCCTTTATTATAAAATTTTACGTATCACCAACCTGATATACAAGCATCACCGATTGCCCCCTGCCTGTATAATCTTAATATAAGACAGATGTAGAAAGGAAATTCATAATTGATTGCCCCCATCTAGTTCCAAAGGAGATGATGAAAGGAAAATCATTTAAATGAATTTCATTCCCCATCTAAAAAATGGTACATAGCCCTCAATCGGGAAATTGGAATAAAGTTCACGGGCAGTGAAGCAATGTCTAAAACATAAAATCAACATTCGAAGCGGTGAAAGGAAAATCAGTAAAAAGGGAATGAGCAACCCCCACTCTGGTAATTGCAGCCCTACCGGCAAAGTGAAGCAATATCTGAGGTTTTTGTAAGGTTGTCATACTTATCTGTAACTCTATGCTAGTTGTCAATTCTTCAAAAAACTGGATATTCGTCTTTACGCCAAATAGAGCTTCCCAGCTTTAAAATTATAAATTTTTATTTCTATTGATGCAAGATGAAATGTTCAATAATATATTGAGCTTCCAAATATTGTTCTAATCATATCAATACTAACCCATTTTGAATGAGAAGGAAAATTTTGAATAAGACTATAGTTGAATTTCAAATAAGTGAGAAGTTCTGTAAAGATTTTCAAAGACTTTATCTTTTCTCTTTTCTCATTCCTTGAACAAATTTCTATCGTGAGATGTCCCTTTGACACCATTTACCCAATGAAGGAATTGAGTCTACATGTTCTCCTCATTCCACAGGGAGACAAGGTCCCCATTTGGAGCCTATGTTGAAACAAAACCTAAATTTTGACCAGAGGATAAAAATTTCTCAGATCTTTGAGTCTTTAGTAATTTTATAAATTTCCCTAAAGCAAAAAATTCCCATTCCAACGAATTTATGTCTTATGGTTCATTTCTTTTGATAAAGAATGATTAAAATCTAAATCAATATAAGTTTTCCAATATTATTCTAAATAATCTTTTAAAACAACGTACATTGATTTAAAACTTAAGGAATTTAAATTTACATCGAGATATCGATTCGCTGTAGTTTTGAATGAACAAATTTTCAAATAAGAATTGAATAACGAACCCGGATCACCTACTTCCCAATACATTAACTTAAATATGAAATTAATTTACTCAACCAATGTTAAAGAGGTTTAAACTTTAAGTTAATCTCATCGCGAAATCAGGATTCGCGATTTTGTGAAAACAAAGAAACTTGTCATCGACATAGTTAATCCCATGTAGTTTGGAATTAATATAATTAATGCAAGCACACTGGCAGTAAAATAAATCATATCAGATATTGATTCGTTAGCTTAGAGCAATCAGCCATGTCATTGGATTTCCCTACTTCCCGATCTCCCCGATTTCATTAATGAAATCCTCAAAAGGTTTAACTGGATTAATTAAGACAATAAAATGTTTTAACTTAAATAACATATCGCCACTTCGCAATCGGGGTTCTTCAATGACTTATTTCATTGACATCAAAAGTTCAAACTCCGATATGAGTGTTTTCAAATTTTAAAGCAAGATTAACACTAATTAATCATTCATATAAACAAGGTTTAAAGTAAAATTCTTTGATAAATGATCTTTAATACTACATTATCCAATTCAGAAATTTTTTTGAATACACTGAGAAAGATTAAGTAAAAACATTAAATGCATATATTCTGTATTGTTTTTTGCATTAAAAGCCTTAAATCCATAAATACCAAAGCCAAAACTCAATGCTTTACCATATTCAAAGTGGAATTTTGAATCGTTACATTACCATTTCGCCAAATCATATAGGGTTTTCAAGGAACACGCAGCTAAGCGGCACCCAAAAATGGCTTCAAGAAAAATGAAAGATAAACCGTATACGTATATTATTCATACTACTACATCCGTGGGTGTAGTACACTCATTAAACTGGCACCAGTTGCAGAAAAATGGAGGATGAACTTAGCCATGGACAACGCGTACAACCATTCCTCGATACCGACCTGAGTTTCATATATTGTCATACCTCGATCCTTGTTTTTATATACCGACATGATCACCGGCACCGGATAGCCAGACGTTCACCCGTATATATAGTTAACTTCTTAAGTGAAGTTTGAATTAATATACTTAATGTTATGGCGACAGAGTAAATAATCATACCAGATATCGAGATTCGCAGCTTTGTGAGCAACGCTATGTCATTGATTTCCATTTCCTCGATTAATGAAATCTCAAAGGTTTAATTGGATTTCACTACATTGGCCAAAATGTTTTAACTTTAAATTATATATCAAGCGATTTCAAAGAATCTGGGGTTCTTCTAATGACTTTTTCTTGACATCAAAAGTTCTGAAATTCTGATATGAGCGTTTTCAAATTTTAAAGCAAGATTAACACTAATAATTCATTCCATAAACAAGGTTTAAAGTGTAAATTCTTTTGATAAATGATCTTTAATACCGCATTATCCAATTTGGAAATTTTTTGAATACAATCAGAAACTAAGTACAAACATTAAATGCATATATTCGTGGATATCTTTGTACTAAAAGCCTTAAATTCATAACAAAGTTACAAATCTCAATGCTTTTACTATATATTCAAAGTGAATTTTGAAATGTTACATTATCATTTCTCGAAGCAATTTCCTCGCGCATAGTTTTCATGGAACATGTGAGCCATGGTAACTCCAAAAAGGCTTCAAGAAAATGAAGAGCAACCGTGAAGTATTATTCCGATACTACTACATCCAGTACACTCGGCTTTCAAATCAAGGGCTGTAAATTGCAGAAAATGGAGGATGAACTTAAATATGTGACACCGGGTAAAGCATAAATCCATCTCCTCGAGATATCATTGAGACTGAGTTTCATAAGGTTGTCAGCTACCGTAGAATTTGTTTTATATACCGATATGATCACCTGGGCACTAGATAAAGTAGACGTTCCAACAATAAGCATACTGAACAAGCAAGGCAAATTCATCAGCTCATTCAGGCCCGAACATATCCAAGTAATGTATAAACTCTCAATTATAGACACATCTTATAATACGGAGTTTGTAGCTGCATTTCAAAGAAAGGAGTGTATTGAAGGTGGCCAAACATACCTCGACATGATAAGAGTGGATAATGTAGATGAAAACAAGTTTAGGGTTTATAGATGGAATTGCTTACAACTTCCTTAACGAATATATGGTGTATGTAGCAATGATGTTATTTAGACTTTTTGGGAGAAAGGATCCTTTCCACTTTAATGCAAACTGGACACCTTTATTAGAGGAAGTTTCAGAGGGATGCGCCTAATTACACAAATTTAATGAGCACCTTACATCGAGGGTTATGGAATTACAAAACAAAGTTAGACTCAGACATCCAAGAACCAAAAGTTAAATGAAATTCTTTGATGAGGCAAAAGACACATTACGTCACCAAGAACAAGTGCAAAAAGTTAAGTGTCAAAAATAAATCGCAAGATAAAACTACTTCGATTACTAATCATGGATTGAAATGGAAACATTTCCAGACTAAAACATCGTGAGATATGCAACATTGAGTAAGAACAACAAAGATATTCAGAATTCCTGAGATCATCCCGTAATTATTTTCAAGAATCTAAGAGGTCTATGGGAAAAGATAGTAAAAGAAAAGAAGCTAAAGCAACAAGAATTCTTTTCAAAAGATAATAAATTATTTACAAAAAGAAGAATCTGGAAAATCACGTGAATTTTTCATCCATTTCGTAGAAGAAAGGAGATAATGATAAAAAAGTTTTGGAAACAAAACTGGAAGGATATAAAAGAATGGAAAAAGGAGTCAATGAAGATTGTCAAAAGATTCTCGATTTTATTGAAAAATATTCAAGACACATCTAGATAGATGGTTTTCTGAGTTGTTAGGTGAAGTCAACATTACCAGGTATCAGCTGAAACAAAAGAAGAACTTGAAGAAAAGAGAGCGGAAATCCTCAAATATTAAAGTGGTCAACATGGCAGAAATTGATAAGTGGATGATAGCCTCAAGTTCAAAATTGGAGAAAGTTAACCACAGAAAACGATAGGAAGCCACTGCCGTGCCCACAAAGAAGTTTCTTCTTGAAGCAATGAAGTACCGTGAGGTCTCTAAAAGTCTTGGTAAACTTTTGAGAGAACATGTTCAATACATGGAAGCAGATAAAGAAAGTTCTTCAATACAAATTTAAAACTTTGTAAACACTTTTATTTTCATAATTTGAAAACGGTTGACATTAGTTTATGCAACCGTGATATTAAGAAGTTGGTTAGTTACCAACGAAAGACTTTGATATAAATGTATAAATATAGTTTCGAGAGACTGAAACATGGCTTCAGAAATTTTAGAAAAAGACAATTTTTGTACTACCATCTTTGAAGTTTCATCTGACCGGAATCTAAAACAAGACTCGATCCCGCACTTTGTGGACTATGTTTCTTTCCCCGCCATCATGATTTGTTGAATTTTCTTCTTAATGTGCATTTATAACAAGTGAATCAATTTGAAGTTGTATACATTGGTGTTTATCATTTCAGATTAGTTTGGATGTTGAAAGTATTACAATCTTTCCTCTTAAAATTACTTATGAAAGTGGGATTCAAGAAAACCTTCCGCTCCTTTAATATCTGTAATCATAGACATATTGTTTTTTCTTTCATCGTTGTTCATTGAAGTATAATATTATTTCAAGATAAAAGCCTTGTATTTATTTATATTGTGTTCCATTATCTACAACCTCAAAATTGTTGCAAAACCGTGAAACTTAATCTTTGATTGTGTTTTGCCATCATCTGCTTTAAGTTTTAAAGTTGTTTTACTAATATCATCTCTCGGGAATCAAGTAACCAACTATAAAACCCTTTACAAATATTTAGAAACCTATCACCCATGATAGTTCCTAGTGGTAGACAACCAAATGTAGAACCTCGTCTTCAGAATCAAACCAACATTGCCCTAAACGTATTTAACACCATTCTGCAAACAAAAACCAATAGAGTTGAGTTAGAAATATCGTGGGTCGCTACTCTAACGTGATGTTAGGGCATCCAAGAGCAACATGAAGACAGATGCTTGAGAAACTGAATCCGATCTAGTTTTCTTTGTTTCTTTATTTTAAACTCTTATCATAAAAATCTATTTCGGATGTCTTGATCTGTGATGTTTTATAGCCTTAAAACATAAAAACAGAACAACAACTTCATACTCCTGGATCTTCCATCAATGAAAATCACACCTCTTGTAAACATGACAACATGTTACGTCTCCCTACCAATCCTAGAATTGAAATGGAAACCATCTCCATGGATTTCATCACCTGTCAAGTGGACCAAGGGAAATGATGCCATCATGGTTGTGGTGGATAAAATGAGTAAGTCTTCTCATTTCATCCCCGCCAAATCAACTTGGTAAGGAAATAGATATCACTAACATATTCAAGGAAGGGGAGATATTTAGACTACATGGCATGCCCAAGGAAATTGTATATGACAGAGACAAATCATTTCAAGCTTTTGGAATTCCCTAATGGCTAGTTTTGAGACTAAATTTTTGTTCAACACAACCTATCACCAAACCGGGATGGATAGATATAAAGAGTGAACCAAATAGTAGAATACATGCTAAGGATGCATGTAATGCATCAACTTAAGAAGTGGAAAGATCAGATACCATTGGTAGAGTTTTCCTAAATAACGTAAGTTATCAAGAATGTGTTAAGAACCAAACATCAATATAGCATATAAAACCTCTGTGAAAGTACTCAACGCCTTGAAAAGAGATAATTTAAGATAATAAACCTCTTTGAGGGGGGGAAACCTCCTTTACCCCAATTTAAATGTTCAAGTACAAGATGATTCAAATGAAAAATGTCTCCTTTTGGTATATATAGGAGACCAGAGAGTATACTCATAAATAATGGCCTAAAGTCACATAATTAAAATAACATTACTAATCTAAATTACAACTAATGGCCTAAAGTCGCATATAAATAAAATAGCATTACTAATCTAATATGCCCCAATTAAGGGGTAATGATCCAATATTAGGCTTAACATGTTCTCCCTGAGACAAGTGTTGTCCATAACGCTTGAGCAACTCTGATGCTTCAGAGTAAAAGACTCATCTTCCCAAGTGGAATCTTCAACATAGTTTCCATTTAAATGAGATAATTAAATGGATCTATTCCTTAGTTGATGAATTCTTGTGTCAAGGATGGCTTTAGGATCCAATATGAATTTTCCTTCCTCACAAGTTCGCAATATAGTTTGAACTGGGATCTTGTCACCTATAACCTCTTTACGCATGAAACATGGAAAAATCAGTACCTGTGAAGATTCAAGCAGCTCCATTTTGTATGCCATAGTACCAATCTTTGCAACACCTTACAAGGGCCACAGTACTTTGGTGAAAATTTATTACCCTTCTTGGCTTACTTGAGGGACACATGTTTATATTTTTATAGACTCAAAAATACCCAATCACCCTACTCAAAAACTTCTTCTTACCATGATGTTGATTCCATACGTCGCATGCTATTCGCGCTATGGTCATGTTGTCCTTAAGATTTGGAGAACTTGTTGTTGGATTACTCATGTGATCTTCCACTGCTTGAACCTTTAGATTTTTCTTTTTTAGAGAAGAAGTGATGGAAGGAGGGTGGTATCCATAAAGTGCCATAAATGGTGTCATTTTGTTGCAAGGTGAAAGGAAGTGTTATACCACCATTCTCACCAAGGGTAACCATTTGAACCATTGTGTTTGTTTATCGAGACAAAACAACGGCTGTGCCTTCCAAACATTTGTTCACTATCTCAGCTTTTCCATCGATTGAGGGGATGATAGGATGAGCTATGAGCCAATTGAGTACCCAAACAAGAAAAACACCTCGGCCAAAAATGTCCAAGAATATGGGATTCCTAATACTCTTACAATAATCTTTAATGCCATGTAGCTTTTGAACTTCCTCCATGAATGCTAGTGACAACTGCATCTAGCTTTGAAGGGATGAGAGAGTGCACAAAAGTGTGCATACTTGGTTAGTCTATCAACAACTCATGATGACACTCTTTCCTTTAGACTTTGGTAACCCCGGGTGATGAAATCCATGGAAACCCTCCCAAATAATGACTTGGATGGATAATGGCTAAAGACTTTGGGTCTTAATTTTTTCCACCTATTTTGTTGGAAAACCACACATTCTCGGCCACAAACCTTTGAACATCAGGCTTAAGGCCATCCCAAAAAAATCCTTCTTGACTCTATGGTAGGCTCTCAAAAATCCCGAAAGTGCCCTCCTATTGAGAGGTGTGCAATTCCTTAATAGTACCCTTTGTTTGAGTTGGGAGTTCTTACATAAATATAAGCAATATTTGTACCCATAGTGAATCATTCCATGTAAATGTATCTCATGCACTAGAACTTTTGCAAACTTTGAATGAGAGTCCACACTTTTTCACATTTTTCCATTTCATTCCTTGTCATTATCCAACTGGTTGGATGATCGAGATAGCACAAAGAAGGGCCTCAACATCTCATCCTTTCTTGAGGAGTGCATTTTCCACAACATTTTGCTTCCCTTTTATGTAGATGAATTCAAAATCATAACCCAAAATCATAACCCAATATATTAGTTACCCATTTTTGTTGTTCAAGATAGTCTTTGTTCCAAGAAGTATTTAAGACTATCATGATCTGCTTTGACCTTGAAGTTCCTACAATTATTAGGTAAGGACGCATTTTTTCAATGCATGTAGTATCACATCATTTCCTCTCATAAATGGGTTTGTAAGTCTCTTCCCTGAGTGGTCGACTCTTCAAAAGCTGTGGGCCTTCCTTCTTGCATTAGACAACACCAATTCCATTTAGAGGTGTTCACATTCCACAATAAAGGTTTTTGTGAAGTCCTGAGTGGTCAAAACATGAGCTTTACACATCACCTCTGTTGGTTCAAAATCTTTAGTTGTCTCTGAGTCCATGAAAATGCATCCTCTTAGTTAGTTCCATTAAAGGTGGCCGGAGCATTCTTCCATAGTTCCAACAAACTTCTGTAGTAACCTGCTAAACCCAAAAAATCCTCTAAGATTTTGTATTGTTTTGGGAATCGGCCCAAATTCATCATGGCTCTATTATTGTTAGGGTCTACCACACCTTCATGAGATAAGCAATATTACCCAAATAATCTACCTCTTTTTACTCCAAAGAAACATTTGGATGGTTTTACATATAGTCATAGTTCTTTAGTAGTTGTAGCACCTTGTCAACATGTTGTACATGATCCCTCCCAAGATTTACAGGTAGATTAATATATCATCAAAAATACTAACAACACAAATTTTCAAGGAAGGGCTTGAAATGAATTCATCAACCCTTGAATGTGGTGTTGCATTTGTAAGTACAAAAGGCATGACCAAAAATTCATAATGGCCCCTTTATTTGGAATGTTGTTTTGGATATCTTCTTCCTTCATTCGACTCTGATGATACCCTCAATGGAGATCCACTTTTGTGAAATAGATTGCTCCATGTAGTCTATCTAACAATTTATCAATGATAAGAATGGGAAACTTATCTTTATAGTGATATTGTTGAGCTCTATAATCTGGACACACATACGCCATGAGCTATCTTTCTTGAATACCATTACCACTGCGCTAGTAGTAAGAACTTTTATTAGGTCTAATAATGCTGCCTCTAACATTTCTTCAACCATGTACTCACTCTACCGAAAGCGTAAGGGTAACTGCAGATGGCTCATGTTAGGCGGGAACACTCCCAGGAATTAGTGGAATTTCATGATCATGATTTCGAAAGTGGGTGAGACCTTTGGGAATACCCCAAATGCTTTGGAATGCTTAATAATGATCCTTTGGAGATCTCTTGGGGAATAGATGGCTAGATGTTTGAACAATCTAGTGAGCATAGTTGTGCACAATGCCTTGATGCCCCTTTTCATGAATTTTTCATTGGTAGGAAAAGAAATTGAGTTAGAGTTTATCACCTTACTGGGCTTCCTATGATACCTCTTAACTCAATTTCTTTTCCTTCCAATGAAAATTTACTGAAAAGTTCTTCTGGAAAATTAAAAGCCACTGCTCCTAATGATTGTAAACTGCTGATTCCTAGTACCACATCCGCAACACCCATGGGTATAGCAATCATTGACTATTCATTACATATTCCTCGGCCATAGTAATATTGATCTTATTGCATTTTACCTAGCAATTGATAGTTCCTCCATCCTAATCATTACTTGAAAACTCACTGGATATACAAAGAAATTGAGATCTTGGCTAATTTATTGTGAATGTGAAATTAAGGAGTACGGCCATAATCAATTAGGACTATTACCTTTTCTTTTGATGTATCCTTCGACATTGAGGGTTTGAGGAGTGCTAATTCCATCCAATGTATTACATGATATCATGAGATTCAACTCTTTGTGACAAAATTGTTTCTAATGCTTTCATCTTGAGATACCCTGTTCTTCTTCTTCCTCTTCTACACCATGGTAGAATAATTTCTCACCACACTTATGTCCCTTTACTATACTACTGCCAACTAAAGAATAAACCTTTTGCTTTTCTTTCCTCCAATTGTTGAGGTGTCAACCTTTGTGGTTGAGGTGTTTTAGGAGAAGGAGCATTTTTTTTCTCTATAGATGTTAGGATAGGTCCCTTCTAGTAGCCATAGCCATATTTTAAATTTCAACATTTTGCCACCTTAAATGCATTCTCCAATGATTTTATTTCCCAAAGGAGAACCTCATGTTGGAATGTTATCCCTTTAAAGTTCTAAGGAATACATCAATCAAGTACCATATGGAATACTCCATACCTTTATATTCAATCTTTGAAGTTCTCAATGTGCTCGTAACATAACCTTTTGTTTGAGATTTATCAATTACAAGAAGGTATTGCTCCTTGTATCCCTTTGCTAGTGTGCTATCATTTCTTCCGTAAAATTGTCCAAGGACGAAAGTGATTTTAGAGAACAAAGCCATCGATACCCAAACAAATTGATTAGGTTCTAAATATAAAGAAGCAATTTGTACCTTTGTGTATGTGGTACATGGAGATCAAAGAATTGCTCCATTTGAAGTATCCATGATTGGGTCCTTTCCATCAAACTTCCTCATATCAATCTTAGGAACGTTGGTTGGTATTCAAACCAAAAGTTGGAGTTTCTCCATTCTTGATTCACCCTTCCTTGTGTCCTCACTCATGAATTTCATGGGATGAATTTTCACTTTTTGGGTGTCTTCTCTCGCTACTTAATTTTTTTATTACTTCCATGATATTAGCTTCCATTGAATCCATATTAGTATCCAACTTAGCTTCCATTGAATCCATCTTAGTATCCAACTTATCTTCTATTGAATCCATTAACTATTTCCATTGAATGCATCTTAGCATCCAACTTAGCTCTCCATTGAATCCATCTTAGCTTCCATTGAATCCATCTTAGCTTTCCATTGAATCCATCTTATTTTTGTAGTTCATTTATGTCCCTATGCATTTATTCACCTCTCTCACTAAGAGTCCAAGTAGGATTTTCCGGAGGCTTATTTGGTGTAGAGTTCCTTTTGGGTGGGCATCGCCACAAGTATCACTTTGGGTCCTTGATTTTGAGGTGGTTCTCATGACAATATTTCTTCTCATAGTCTCCCAATTCTTTTGGCTCTTCTGGTTATGAAAATTTCTCTTATGTATTCTCCGATATTTCCAATGCCACAAAATCGATCAAAATTGGATGTGCCAAGTGGAATTTATGAACTTCCCCCACAACTCTGCTTCATTTTGGCTTTTCCAGAGATCCTAATTTCTCACTTTTATAGCGTGCCCCGACAAAAATAATTGATATAAAATTCTAAAAACTTGTACCCAACATACTAAAGACTTTCCACAATCTAATGCAATCCTCTAGTCCCATCTAATTTGATACCTTATATTAGTTATGATTGTTTTACCTAAACACCTTCTTGAGACTAGTCAATAGGGCTAGTCGTGACACCCTATCTTTACACTGTGGTGTATATACAAATTTAAGATGACCCTAAGATGAAATTTTACCAACCTACAATACTACTCTGTGAATGGCCTCCCAGATTTGTTTCTAAAACGTTACAGAAATGTTTTATAGTAAACCTTCCGCAATGACTCCTTTCAGAAAGATTCCAGAACCCTATCTTACGGCAGCTATATATATCCAAACGTATAAGGCCTCAAGGATCTGAATTTTTAACCCAACGTACCTTGATCCATATCTCTAAATACCCTCCAAGCCGCTCCTTCAAACATTACGTAAAAACAAAATTATAGCAAAAAATTCCACTGTCTCGGGATAGTAGCTTAAACCCCAAGACCTTGAGCTCCTCATACCATATGTTAAGAACCAAACATCAATGTAGCATATAAAACCGTGAAAGTACTCAACGCCTTGAAAAAGAGATAATTTTAGATAATAAGCTCCTCTTGAGGGGGAACCCTCCTTTACCCCACTTAAAATGTTCAAGCACAAGATGATTCAGGTAATGAAAATGTCTCCTTGGTATATGAGACTAGGAGGCATCATGTACAATGGCCTAAAGCCGACATAATTAAAATAACATTACTAATCTAAATTACAACTAATGGCCTAAAGCCGACATAAATAAAATAGCATTACTAATCTAATATGCCCCAATTAAGGGGTAATGAGCCAATATTAGGGCTTAACAGAATGCTTGAAGATGAGCCCTTTTCAAGCCCTCTATGGTAGACAGTGAAAGATTCCAATCAGATAGAGTAATCAAGTGGAAATAATTACGATCGGACTCGACATGATGAAAGAAATGGAACAACAAGTGATTCAGATAAAGAAAAATCTGAAGATTGCTCAGGATAGATAGAAAAGTTACGCCGACAGAAAGAGAACTCCTAGAGAGTTCAACACAGGAGACCATGTCTATATAAGAGTTAGATCCAGGAAGAGTTCCCTGAGAATGGGATCTTGTGCCAATATATCACCTTAGTATTGTGGAACCTTTGAAGTCTTAGATAGAGTGGGACCTGTAGCCTATAGGCTAGCACTTCCTCCCACAGTAAAGGAACATAATGTTTTCCATGTTTAATTATTAAATAAATATGTACATGATTCTAATCATATAATTGGCTGGTCTGTGATCCAGGTAGAGCCAAAGGGAAAATTCCTGCCAGAACCCCAATGCATACTAGACAGGAAGGAAACCTCACTCTGGAACTGAACCATTTCACAGGTCAAGGTGCAGTGGAAACACTTTGGCCCAGATGAGGCTACATGGGAAATGGAGGCTGCCATGAGAAAAGAATATCCAATTTTGTTTACTCCTATATATACATATCATGTTAACATATAAAGCATCGAGGATGATGTTCCTTTAAGGGGGAGGGAATTGTAACACCCTATTTCCCCCAATTTGTAAATATAACTATATTGGCTAAGGAACTATGGAAAAATCAAAGGTGTGAATGTTTGATTTGATGGACCTTTGTATAAAAGGTCGATGAATGTAAATTTTGTTATTTTAATAGAAAATGGATATGTGTTGTGATGCAAGAGCATCGCCAGCAGCAAGCGAGCACGGAGGCGGAAGACAACTGGGATGAGTGCAACGCATTTTTTCACATGTTGAAAATGTTTTGAAATGTTTTGAAAGACTAAGGAAGGAATATTAATGAAATAGCTAAGGAAGGCATACACGCATTTATGAATAAGTGATTGTAAACAGATCTTGAGCAATCTGCTCTCATCTGTCGATGTAAAAGGCATTTATGCCTAGTTAATGAAAGTAGGTAGATTTAAATTCCAGATTAGACAGTTTTAGGAATGGGAGGGAAAACGACTATAGACACCCTCATCTTTGTATCATTATATCAATCAGAATTAGATCAAATTAGGAACATTAACATAGAGAAGAGGAGAGCTGTAACAGAGAGTTGTAGAGAATAACCCATGTATAGAAGTTTTGAATTAATATATGAAGATTTGATTCAGACTCATGGTGTTATGATGTTTTCTGTGTATACATGTTGAATGGTTTTCTTACAGTTTCTTACTCTCTCTGTCATGCATTTGTTATTATGCTGTGTGTGAATGTATGTTTTCATGTTGAATGTTTAAATTATGAGAGAGAAAGAGAATGTGTTTCAATTGTTTCTCTTCCTAAGTGAGAGTTCCTGCAAGAAGTGCAGTGAAACGTCTGCAAGGAGTGCGTTGACGAAGGTTCAGAAGGTTGACAAAGGAGGGATACCATTGTTCTCATTTTAGTAGAAGTGTAAGACAAGCAAATAAGTTGTGCAAGGTGTGCACAGGCTGATCGAGACCTTAGAACTTATCAACTAAGGTTGAGAGATTGAAGGACAACTGTTGTAGAGAAAGTGCATAGAGTCATGAGTTCAAGCACGCTGAAGTATTTGAAGGATTGTCGCAAGGAGTGTGTGCAAGAGTCTCCTTGAAGACCCGAGTTTGTGAAGAAATCTCAGAAGGGTTAGGGCCTTTGAATAATTCAAGAGAAAACAGGAAGTTCAAGTCATTGTGCAGAAGTCACGCCCCAGAGAAGGATCACAGAGTCGATTTGAGCCAGAGGTTCTTGAGGAGGAAATTGAACAGTCAGAATTCTCCGAGGAGAACTCCTGAAATTGCGAGAACCGTAAGATCCAGAGAAGTTACAAGGTGGATAAGGAGGGAAAAATCCATCACTCTAGTAACAGGAGTCAATGTGGACTGTTGATTTCGATCGTTGGACCATCGGGATGATTTTGGCATTTCGGGGTTCATAAGTTCGAAGTGTGGACAAAATATTTGGTTGATCAAATCCCCAAAATGTGAAAAGTGTTTCGTGTATAAAAAAAAATAGCCAAGGATGAATTTTGGGATTTTGGTAATTCGGGAATCGAAATACTAGAAATCCTGAGGACAAGGAGCTTGGGCCCTTGCACTTAGAATTTTGAAGTTGCGAGATCCGGGATATTGTGAAGTAGTATTTAGGCATTTCGGGAATCAAGATTTCAACATTCCCGTTGACAAGAATTCAGGCTCATCACATGAGAACCCTCGAAATTGTGAAACGTGAAATAGTGTGAAGTGGCATTTCGGGGTTCGGGAACCCGAGAGGACAGTGTTCTGGGATCGAGAGTCTTGGACTCCTGGTACCCGAAAGTCCGAAATCACATGGGTCGTCGGATCGAAGGGAGGCTTGTAGCCATGGATCCCATTAGAGATATTGTTTCGGAGTTCGGGGTTTGTATAGGTTAGAGAGATGGAAGCCTTACATCAGGACTTGCGAAATCGCGAAGTCCAAAATCCTGAAAAGGTGAAAAGTGCTGCTAGAAGCCAGTCTTTTGCTGAACGTTTTAGGTTTCGACATTTCAATAGTTGTGAAGACAATAGGTCATGATTCGTTGTTTCAGAACTCCTGAACTCATGAAATGTGATACAACTATGTAGGAGGATGTGACCAATCATTTCGGGAAAATCGACATTTCGGGCTCCGGAAGGTGGAAAGGTTGAGAACCTCGACAATAGGACTCGCGAAATTGCGAAATCTGGTATCTCGAAAAGGAAAGAAAAGGAAAAGTCCCGATAAGGAAAAAGGGCACGATGATTTTATTATGGTTAGGGGAGTTGAGTGGTGCTTTGTGTTGGTTCACATGGGGCATACTCATAAGGAACCGTGGAAAAACACTGTTGTTGTGTGTGTGTAGGATTCCTTGTGGAGGAACCTAAGAGTCAATTAGACTTAGGAGGGCAGATTTAGAATGATCTTTTGCGAACCTTGATTCTGAGGTTTGGGGGTCTGCGTCATGTTGCATGACTACTGGAAAGGGGATGTGCTAAGAGAAACCACAAATGCTATGAAAATGTGGTGGAGGGGACCATGAATGGTTGCATTAACCTCCATCGAACCAGTACCTTGCTGGATTTAATTTCTTAGATCAAAACAACCCTCTGACCCAGGAATGAATTACAATCAGACTGGTAGGTGGGAAGACCTCCTCAAGAGTTAATGGGGAGATGGGACACAGCGCCCATCTGTAAGGCTTCAGACCTGGCCATGGACTAGGAAGTCAAGCCACACACAATCTTACTAAGGAAGGAAAGAAAGGAAGCGTAGTGGGCGGAGGAATATCTGTGAAGAGTGCAGAGATGAGAGCGAAAGTTCTCGGGTCCGATGAAGGACTAAATGGGAGTAAATTCTGATCACATAAAATATATACTGAGCTGGGAGAAGGAGAGTAACCTTTGTCCTTATCTATTTCTGTATTGGGAGAAGGAGAGTAACCTTCATTCCTAACTTCCATTGAGCTGGAAGAAAGAGATTGAATCTCAAAGCATCGTGTTCTAAGCTCGGGGGTGGCTAGTGGTAAAGCCATTAATAGTGACTGAGCCTATGGTTGGGTGGAAACGATCACCCCTTTCAATAGTCACATCATGCCTTATGGTTCTGATAAGTGTTTTCATGCCTTGTGCTTTGAATTGGAAATAATGGATGCTTGCGTTCATTTATGTGTCTATAGATTATTTCTGTATTAAAATGATTAAGTTATGAGTATGTGTTTGTTCCCCTGATAATTTATGCTTCTGCTTGATTTTTTTTTCCATATGCGCCAGTGTAATTCCTTGAAGGTGTATCCTCAGGGAATTACTGTGCATTTCCAGAGTCAGGGAAAACCTCTTGACATTTCTACAGTTTCAGTAGCCTCACGGGTTTACCATGCCCTGTTTTAGAGATTAAAGTTCTGCATGTTAGGGAGGTGATCCCTTCAGACCAATTGTCTAAGAGACTTTGAAATCGTACCGAAGTCCTTAACCAAAAACCCGATTAAGAGTAGGGTAATAGCTCAAGAGTCATATGAAGGTCCATGTGACTTGGATATATGAACCCTGTGCAAAATGGATTTAGCTCATGAAGGATTCAAAACCTCGGGATCTTGAACCTCTGAGATGTCAAATTTCACGATAGTCAAGTTACTCGAACTATCAGAGTAACAAGAACAATAGATGACTTAAGAATCTGAAAACAGAGATGGATGCGAGCAATTTAACGAGAGGAGAAGCCATCCCGGTCATCAGATAGACTCAAATGCCCATTGGAGTTAATGAATCAAACACCATCCACTCAATTAAATTGATGGTTGGGAATCATTGCAGAGTGCGAAGGTGAAAATAACAGACGTGCTAGTTCGTGGCCCACAATTCACCAACGTTGTTGATCTCATTGGGCTGGAATATCAATGACTCTGGTTAGACCGAGTTGGGCGAGTACTTTTCGGATTGCATAGGTTGAGCTCTCTAATAAAGATTATGCACGTTGGGGCCCCACAATCACTGTGAATCGTCGATTGGCAAACACATCGGTACTAGCCAAAGTGATTTGTAGTCATCGATCCATGGAAGGCATGCGTCAATATATCGTTAACTTCGTGTGAAATAAATTCAGGAGAAAGCGAGTGTGGAGAGATAGAAACTCCCAAACCCTAAAGTCCTAAAGTAAACCATGAACATGGATCGAGAAAGACCTGTGGCGCACGATCTTTGACTCCGAAAGAAAATGCTCCGTGAGAGAAGTGCTGAGAAGGAACATATCCTAACCATCGGATCTGAGCACAAAGGGATGATAGTTGTATTATCTAAGGTAAAGTGCATGAGTGTTAACCTTTGTGTGCATAGGAGGGTTGACTTACTAAAGTCTCGAAGACCCAATGTAGGTATTGGTCATTGATCGCCAGGAGGGTTACATGTCAATAGATCCGAGACTCCAAGTAAAATCACTTTGGAGGTTTCCAAGTGAGGAGTAATACAAACTCTCGAGGCCCAAAGTCAAAGAGAATCTGGATCGTCAGAACTAGAAGGGCACGTGGCGACATATTGTCAACTCCGGGAGAACGCGAAGGAGAAGAGTTTGAAATTGTCGAAGCCCGAACAACTAGGAGTTGTTGATCTGTGGGAGGACACATGTCGTCAGATTGCGGACTCCGGGTAAAACGTTCCAGGAGAAAAATAGTGTGAGGAAAACTGAGATTTGAGATCTCCAAATTCCAAAGTCTTGAAGTGAATCAGAGACATTCATGCCATGAGGACACGTGGCGTCAGATGATGCACTTCGAAGGAATAATACTCCAGAGGTTTTACAAAGAGGTGTTTCGAATTCTGCTGAAATCCAAAGACCCGAAGAGATCACAGTTGTCGATCCTCGGAAAGAAACGTGTCAGTGAATCACATGCTTAAGATAAAGGTCATTGTGGAAGATGATATTTGAGAGTTGAGATGCCCGAAGTCTAAAATCCTGAAATGTTTAGAGTCATCGATTGAGGAGTACACGTGGCATAATATCTGTCATTGCAGAGAAAATAAGGTTTGAGAGTTGAGAACTATGAAACCTAAATCATGAAGCAAATCACGACCGTTGATTTGAAAGGGATAGATCTGATTTTTTGGTCAAGAGGCCTCACCCAAGATCATGGGATTAACAATAACACTGAAAGTTCAGGGATAAAAAGTGCTCAGACTTTAAAAGTTTGAGGGCAGATGTAAGGTAGCTAGAGAGGTAGTGGGGGGGGCCAGAGGGCCCATAGTAATAATAGTGGAGGTCATTCAATGTAAGGTGGACTAGGTCCACTATATTATTAAATAAGGCCCACTATGGTAGTTAGATATAATAAATGTAAGAG